>ML387982.1:142604-176100 GCA_005239525.1 Nicotiana knightiana | reverse complement strand
AAACTACCGACAGTATAAATTTACTATCAAACTTAATAAAAACAAATATAGAAGAATATCAAAGAACCAAAGATATAGAATACATAGAATATATATTAGAAAGCCTAATATATATTCTATGTATTCTATATCTTTGGTTCTTTGATATATTAGGCTTTCTAATATATATTATATGTATTCTATATATTCGGTTCATTGATATTCTTCTATATAGGTTTTTATTAAGTTTGATAGTAAATTTATACTGTCGGTAGTTTGCTGCCAATATTGTAGGTATATATGATTCATTATTGTTCTGAATATAAATCTAACTCATATAGGTCTATGTTTATATGATCTGATATAAGTAATTCTGTCCAATTTTGATTCATTATTTCTGTTATTTCAAAATTAACTAATTTTTTATAGATTATCCTTTTTGTATCATTATCAATATTTTTTAGAATATGTAAGATGAGTATCTTATAACTAAGGTCATCATCTAATAAATATGTATTCATTTTGTCATATGTTTTGCTAAACATATTCCTTTTAATCTCTATGCCTATTATCCTTATTCATCATAGCATAATAAGTTATTTTTATTCATCTTTTCTGGTCACTACCATGCTTTTCTGCTTCAATCAGTTACCCTATCAGCGCCTCAACTTTGTTTACTCCCCTAAACGGCTTCCTTGCCTACTGGTTTCAACCTTAGGATGGCATAGTCTGGGCTTACCTACTCTCAACATATTTTCATGGCAAACTTTCTCAAGATGAATTTTATAACAGTACTATAGCTGATGAATAATTATAATTTGCAAGAGATTATAAGGAATATAGTAATTTAGCTATTCATAATTATAAAATGACATACCTGTTCTTGTAGATTGTTTGAATGCTCCATAGCTTTTTTAAGATATATTTTTATTTTAGAGAGATGTTAGAGAAAGTGTAGTTTTAGAACTTCGAATGAAGAGCTTGCCTCTCTTCTTCGGTTTAGCTTCTTATTTATAGCTGAAGGTAGCTGATACCAAATTGTCCTAATTGCCCTTTTTCTTTACAAATAGACGGTTCTAATTAAAAGCTTAAAACGTAAAAGAGTGCATGTCCTTTTCTTTACATTTGGACGGCTCAGAAATAAAGTAAAAAGCTAATTACTATTCTACTTTTGACTTATTATAAGAAAACAAAAAACTTTACATAATTGTATTTCTTTATGTCTTCATCATAAGTCTTTTTCTGTCGGCCATCTCCTTTATGTCATTTTCTTGTCTGGAATCTGGTTTATCTGCTTTTCTTTCTTATCTTCTTTGCTGGATCTGATTTCTTTCTTTAGCTGGCTTCATCTAACTGGACGTCTGGGATTACGTTATCTTCTCCGTTGCATTTTGAGCATATGTGATCAGGGTATACTGGTCCAACTAATTTGCAGTATTTGGTCATTATCTGTTGAGAAATAAAGTCTTTCGTATAGCTCTTGTAATTGGTTGTTGCTCGGGTCTAAGTAATGTCATTACCCATTTCCGTATTTCTTCCATGTCGTTTTCTCGTAGTTCTTTTGAGTGTGCGTATATTATTGTCTGTCCTCTTGAGTAGTAGTTCCATACTGGACTTTCATTTAGGTAGTTATTTGCTAGCTCGCTAAGTATTGTAGATAGTCCAATTATCCTTTTATTTGCGTAGAAATCAGGTATTCCTACTTTAGGTATCTCTGGTTGTTGCTCTATCTTTTCGGGTATGATCATGTCTCGTGTAAGTCCTATTTTAATAACTTGAATTGGTGATTTTATCTCATCATGGAGTATTTCTGCTGGTACTGTATAGAATTTTATAAAAAATAGGTTTCTTTTGGTAATTCTTTTATAGGTAGTAAAGGGTTTGTATATTTCTGGTATTGTAGCTATTTCTTCTCCTGTAGATGTATATACGGTACTAAGTAGTCCGTAATTGTAACAAGTGTTTACTAGGTTTGCACTAGTTCCTGGTTGTGCTATAAGGCGGTTGTAACCTTGTAGTGGTTGTGTTATATAGTCTTCTGCTGGGTTTTTTGTAGTTTTGGATCTTGGATTTAGGTTTAGAAAAGTCTGTAGTTTGTGGATATTTTCGATATATGACCTGGTTATATGATTGTATGTTTGTTTTTCTTGGTTCAGGCTATCTTTGTAGGTGTTTATTTGGGGTGGTATGTATAATGGGTCTTTTCTTATTTTTGGTATAAATGGTTTGTCGAATACTACATTCATATTTGAATTATTATACCTTGGCTTGCTAGTTCCTGCTGCTGATGTGTTGTTGGATGCTGCCGATGTACCTGAAATACTAGATTTTTCGTTAGATTGAGTTTTTAGGTGTTTCTCATCGTCACCTTTTAGCTCCGCATATTTTAAGTCATGCTGCTGACTTAGCTCCGCGTTTTTAATGTCACGCTGCTGACATAGCTCATTCTGTTCTATCTTTTGCAGTCTCGTTCCTATACTGTCCACTTGCAAGGAAAGTGTAGTAAGGATTGAGAGTATATCTGGAGTGTTATCTTCTGTTTGAGTACCTTTGTCTTGATAGGTGATCTGCAATCACATTCTTGTTAGTTGAAATTACTTCAATTGTAAATGTAAAGTTTTGTATGTTCAATACAAGTCTCCGTATTTCTTTTGTAGTAACTGAATCCTGTATTTTTCTTGTAAGCCACCACTTAACTTGTGTATTATCCGTTCTTACAATAAATTTGTTATAAACGATATATGGCTCAAATGCTAACAAACATTTATATAATCCAAATAGTTCTTTTCTATTTATCTCCCATTTTAATTGTGGTTCCGTATAAGATCCTGAATAGTACCTGCAGTGATGTTCTATTTTTTCTTTATCATATTTATATTTAAGAACTCCCCCATAGCTATGATTACTTGAATTTGTTTCTACTATGTAGGTAAATTTTTTATTTTCATCTGGAAAATATAATTTTGGTAATTTTTTGCATAATATTTTGACCTTTTTTATTTGTTCTTTATCTTTTTCATCAAAATGGTATTCTACATCCTTTTTTAGTTTTTTCTGCAAAGGTTTTAGAGAAGGGGTTGGATAATGCGCAGCAGATGTTATTTGTGTGAGAAAGCTTGTAATCTGTGGACCATATTTTTGTGCATTTTGAATATACTTGGCAGGTGTGGACCATGTTCATGGCTAAATTTGGCATCCATCGGGCAACTCCTAAGAAATTCAGGAATGTGTAGAGTGCTGGGAAACTGCATTGCCAGAAGCATCCCTAAAGATCTGGAGAGCTATTCCTCTTAGCATATCTTGGACTCTATGGAAAGAAAGAAAAAGAGGTGTTTTGGAGGCAAGGAGCAGCTGCAGTCTGTGAAATATAGTTGTTTGCATTATTTGTACTGTTAGAGATGGAAATATTGTCAGAAATTTACATAACATGCTAGACTGCTTAGGATATTAATGTCTTTAAGCCAGCACTATCTCTGTATTTTCACCATATCATCTTGATACTGTTTTTATAATAAAATCTTCACCTTATAAAAAAAATCAGGAAAAGTAAGGCAGCAGAGTTAACTATGACTGTTTTTGTCAGGCAAATGAAAAAGGCTACAATTGAATAGCATAGAAACTCAACAGCTGAGTTGTAAGTTTAAGCAGGATAGCAACTCGCCATTCCGCAACACAATTTGGTATGAAGCGNGGGGGGGGGGGGGGGGGGGGGGATCACAAACCCTTAAAACTAGAAATATTTCTTTTTTGATCCTCCACATATTGAAGAAAAGAAACAGTGTCCCATTTAAGAAATTTTGAATGCTACTGTCCCTAACACCCCACTCACAAAAAACATTTAAAAAAAGAAAGAAAGAAGAAAGACTGGAACACACAATTAGAGATGGCCAAATCTCTACACAACATTATGAGGAATAAGGCCAATAACTGTAGCACACAATAAGAGATGGCAGTGGGGCGGTGCGGCGGTGCGGGTTTAGATTCAACCCGCAAAACTTCAATCCGCCCCGCCCCGCATAGCAATTTTTTTTTTTTAAAAAAAAATTATTTTCAACCCGCCCCGCCTAGCGAAAAACTTCCGGTTTCTTCTATAAGCTCTTTGTTTCGTCTGAACTTTTTAGTTCTGTGCAACTTTACTTTAGTGAAGTTTGATTATTTAAGTTAATTACCAAATCTTCTCATCTATTTATTGCTCGTTGAACTCATATTTTAGCTATGCTAATTATATATTACTATTATTTAGTCTTAATAAAAATTCATACTTCCAGATTTGGCTACTAGATTGACTTTGTTTCTTCTTATTGTTCTTTTATTTAACAGTAACAGCTTTATTTCAAAACAAAAGGGAAAAAAACATGAATGAGAAAAGAAAAAAAAAAAAGAGGAAAAGAAAAACCAGATTTTTCCAGTTAATATAATAACCGCAGCCTTTTAAAATATTAAACATCCAAAATCTCATTGTAAAGAAAAATATAAGAAGCAATGCTCCAACAGTCTGTATATACAGTGACAAATTTGCTTGAAATTGAAGAACCCGTCTCACATGATTTTCAACCCTCAACCGCTTTTAATTTTTTTTTAAAAATGTTCTAACCCGCCCCGCACCCGCCCTGCATGATCTCAAACCCGCCCCGCAACCGCCCCATTGCCATCCCTACACACAATTCAATCTAACCTCATAAATCCCAGAAATATTAATGCATAAAAAATCGGCCAGAAAATCACCTGCAACCTAATTGGCTTCACTCCCAGCAAAACAAGGCGTTCAAACAGAGATTGAGCAAGTCCAGCACGAGCAGCTTTCTTGCACATAATGACAGGTCCGAGCTGGCAGTGATCACCAACAAGGACAACCTAGCACATAAATTACAGTAAGCATCTGCCCATCTGTATAGCATACCTTAATATGAAATATATATATATATATATTTTGATAAAGTAAGGTAACCTTAGTATAAATATATTGCAATAGTTACCTGCTTTGCTCCGAGAACCAAAGGAATAAGGCATTCCGGTTCAGCTGCTTGAGTGGACTCATCAATGAGCACCTAACATGAGGTCACATAGAAGAGATGTCGAATCCAGCAAGGAAACATCCAGATGAATAGGAAAACACACAAAAAATGAGGCAAAAATAAATAGATAAGAAAATGCAAAAAGACCTAAAGATCCTCAACATCTTATTCTAAGGTGAACCAACCTGACGGAATCTGAAATTCACCAATCTAGGATCTCCAGCACCAACACAAGTGCAACAAATCACATCAGCACTTTGAGCGATCTCCCTCTCTGTTGCCCGCTTCAGAGCTTTATATTTCTTCTCATCACTGCTGGAGAGTTCTCCTGAACATCGAAATCAAATGAATTTGGATAATGCGCACACATTTAGCAATGCTGCTAATAAAGGATCGAGTATGATCATAGAAAACCAAAGACTTCAAGCTAACAAATCCTTACACAAATTGAAACACCAGTATCCATGAAGCATAAACAAACTAGAAGAGAAAACCAACCTTGTTCATCCTTCAATTGCTGTAACTTGCGAAGTTCACTCTTCTCGGATGTGTCAAGATGACGAACCTACATGGACAAGTAGAATGAAAGGAGAGAAAAAGATATACATGCACTGAAAAGAAACTTATTCATAGAAGTCTGAAAATGAGCAAGAACTAACCTGATAATGAAGGGTTAAATGCTCAACAGGAGAACTGACAGCTTCTCTTGACTTGGCACAGAGCCTGACAACCTGAGAGAAAAGAATTCAGAAGAAAAAAGCTGAAATATCATAATATTTGATGACGTTTCTGCTCATTTTCTGTGATTCCTACATTCCAATACTTTTTAATTTCTTTTTTCCTTGTGCACCGGGTTGCCTTTTCTTTTTTCCTTTAGTTGTGTGGTTATATAACAATCAGCAAGATGCCTTCAGTTTATGGAAAAGCACTCCTAACCAGTCAACATAAGGAAAGGGGACAGAGGCGGGGGAAGGGAATATGTTATGTCAAAAAGGCAAGGAAGAACAGTCTAAATTTCAGTAGGGATACCTCCATTATACAACAATGAGTGCCAAAGAAACAGGTGTTGATAACCAAGCAAAAATAGTGACTGAAATTGTTCGGATAGTTCAATGAAAGCTATCCAGCAGAGGGGGATACACACACAAATGCTAGTGCCTCACCTTCAGACCAGTAGCACTTATCTTCTCTGCTAATTGGTCCACAGCCACGTTACTGGGTGCACAGACCAAAACCTGATGAGAAATAGTCAAAGAAACAATACGGAACATGATCAAAATCAAGAGTTTAACATTGAAGACAAAGTCAACTTGTATACCAATTAACTTACCTGACCCTGGCCTTGCTTGGCCATGTGATACACGATGGCAGCCGAGGTGACAGTTTTCCCCGTACCAGGCGGACCTTGAATTATACTGACGGGCTTCTGGAGAACACTTTTTACAGCGAAAACCTACAATACAAACATGTATAATAAGACAATATTATTCCTCTCCCTTATTCATTTTCTTCCATTGGAGATCAAATGAGGCGAGCATTTCTTTTCCTTTTTTCTTTTTGGGGGTTGGAGCAAATGGATTTCAGGCACCACCTTCACGCCAATTAACTAACAGCTGAATGAAGTTATTTGGGACAAGGTGGGAGTGGCCCTTGTGGAGGCTAAGATGCGTGAGGTAAGGTTGAGATGGTTTGGGCATGTTAAGAGGAGAAGCACAGGTGACATTTGTGGATGCTTGTTCATTCGGGATTCTTCTATCTATATTTAGAACTACTGGATCAACTACTCCGGCTTTTAGCCTTTGCCAGGAGATGTGAGTGGTTGGTCGTGGGAGGTGAGAGGAGGGGCAGAGGTAGACCTAAGAAGTCTTGGGATGAAGTGATCAGGCGGGACATGGCGCAGCTTGAGCTGACCGAGGACATGACCCTAGATAGAAGGGTGTGGAGGTGTAAGATTAGGGTCGAAGGTTAGTAGGTAGTCGTGCGTTTTCTCTTTGTCTTCCCTGGTTCGATGGTATTAGTGCTAGTATGGTTCCCTCTTTTCCTTAGTTTGCTATAGTCGCATGTCATGTTCTGTTACTACTTATCTTCGGTAATTCCGTAGTTGCTAGCAGTACTTCGCCATATTCTCGTATGTTGCCTCGGACCTTTTTCCCGAATAGACTATCTTGCTATAGCTTGTTATTGGTACCTCTTTCATATTCTTTGTTGTTATCTCTGATTTAGTTTTCTAAGAATTTGTCTTGCTATCACTTGTTATCAGGGCTCCCTTCACTTTCTCTAGCCGAGGGTCATTTCGGAAACAGTCTCTCTACCCTTCTAGGGTAGGGGTAAGGCTGCGTACATCCTACCCTCCCCAGACCCCACATGGTGGGAATATACTGGGTAGTTGTTGTTGTTGTTGTTGTTGTTGTTGAGGGGAGGAAAAATTCATAATAAGAGGAAACAAACAAGACCACCGGCAAATTGGATATAGAGTTCTGGCGATGCAAAGTTCCACATGGTGACATTCACGATGCAAGAAGCTAAAGTTTTCAATAGCAAAATCTCAAAAGTCAGCTAACATGACCATGTGCAGCTATATCTATGCACAAGTGTGCACATGTATAAAGTAAATCCCATAACATCTCTTTCTAAGGAGTGCACTTGCGACAATTCCACTTGCCCAAAGTACATACTAAAAATATTTCCGAAAAACGGGTAGAAGCAAGATAGATATCGAAACTAGATAGATAAAACTGCTGTTTGAGAAACAAGAATAGAAGCAGCTATAAGTTCAAAGAAAGAGAGAACCGCCAACCTGAGACGCGTTAAGCTCTGGAAGACCAGGAGCACCAAAACGGCGAGGAAGTGTATTCCGGACCATCTGCATCTCAACTTCGTGACCTAACAGGTGATGGTAAATATACCTGAATGGTAGAATCAACCAATCAAACATAAGTATTCTCATCAGAAAGTTATAATCTGGCTGACACGAGCAAAGTTATTAGCTAAAATTCCACAAGTATGGAAAAACCCTACAGCTACACAACAAGACTGGACCACAAAGCAAGGTGAGTTATCCTAACATTCAGCAATAGCAAAGTAAAGCAGAAACACTCAATTCTTTCAACACAAACGCATAAATCACAGCATATGAACACTCACAAGTCAGAAAGCAAATATGGGATGTATCTATTTACGAATGCAAGATGTAAAAGTACAAATTTGAGCAGAATACACACGAATAAGAGGAAAGAAAGATACCACTCACCCACTGACACTTGTCTCGTCCACTGCAAAAGTTTTCATTGCGGTCTGCATCCTATCAAAGCTCGTACTCTTCCAAACAAAATCAACACTGAACCCATGGGTCACATCAACCGGAACTCCCTGCAAGACAGGAACATTGCGACAAATAAGAACACATAATGCGAAGTAACTTTTGGGTTAGTCAGGAAAGGATGACAAGAAAAATCCTAAAACTGATGTACCTGACTGGAACGAAGCTCAAGGGCAACCTCTTCTTGAGCAGTTAATTTTATCTGAAAATGGACGAAACCATTCACCACAGAGTGCCTTAGTCAAATAAAGGGCCAAAAGACACAAATATAAATGCCGAATAATGCACTTCTCCTTCTGACTAAGTCATCTTGTAAGTGTTAAGGGTGTTTACAGCCTTAAGGAGACTCCATATCCTTTCCCTTCTAAAAAGAGTGAGAGATCAAGACAAGGTCCATACCACATGGCCCACTGACTGCCAAGCTGGATGAGCTGCATTCCCTGAATGACGCAATCGTAGCTCATCACCAGGTACAAGACGTAACTCATTGTCTTCCTAAAAGAACAGAACCCTATGTTCAGTCCAGGTGAGCCAAGACACAAAAGAAATCTCACTTCAAGAAAGAATTGGCTATGACAGAAATGTAACATCACAAGAATCTCATGGTTGATGAGAGTCAATAGAGACAACTTTATGAGGATAAATTATACCTTCGCAAAAACAAAATATGCAACGCGCTTCTTGTTTAGACCAATATCCCATCGAACAGTGATGTTATCTTTACTTTGAGACTCTTTCATCATCTACCAAATAGAAATAAAATCCGAAAGCTTCGTCAGTTAAGCAGTATTAAACCTTAACAAAAAACTATACAAGACGGAGAAAAAACACTATCAGCATGTTATTTGACGCGGAAAGAACGCATCTTTACCAAAAGGAAACAGTGTCTTAGATTGATCGAGTACATAATTTAAGCAAAAAAGAAAGAAAGTATCTCATAATTTAGAGGCTACACACATTTAGGAGCAAATGTAAGGTTAATTATCACTTAAGACTATCGAATATACCCTACTAACATGCAACTTAATAGTACTACACCAACTAAAAGAAAAGGAAGCCCTACACTATCGAAAAGAAAAATACAGGGTAAATGATCCACTAAAGGAAAACAAATAACATTTTAGGATGAAACAAAAAGGCAAGAAAAAGAAGGAACATAATGCACTCAAAATTCAGCAAGTAAAATCATCTAAATGGCTGACATACCTTATCATAGTTAGCTTCAAGATTGATCAGCGGTGCAAATATGTTTTGATACTACATTAGAAGGATAAGCCAGACTTAGTTAAAATATCAACCGCAGAAGTTAATGTATACAATCCAGGGCAAATTTACAGAGCATTCACTATACATCAAAAGCTAAACAAAATAGGATAGCAATCTCTACTAGACACCTGATAGGCATCTTCATACTTCAATCCAACAGGCTGAGGTTCATCATCCACACCTGGCTTCTCAAGATCTTCCAGGGTAGCGTCGGGATTTGTCTTCCACAATTCTTCAATTTTGTTTATTTGTTGAGCACTGATTTGGCGTGCCCGCAACTGTTCTTGCTCAGATGGGACCTGCAGCAGGCAACAGGTTATAGAAACAGGAGGGGAGCAAAACTCATAAAGCACCATAAGGGGAAACAAGAAAGCGTAACCCAAACCTTAACGAGCCACTGCAAGAAACACCTGTCATCGATAAGGGGGCACCACTGACTCAGATCCCAATTCATGTCCTTCAATGCATTAACACTTAGACATGGTTCCCTACAGAGGAGAACGACGACACTCTCTGTTTTGGCAGAGATGAAACCAAGAAGAAAGACATTCCGACATCCACAGTTGTAGCACTCCAGAATTGTTTCTCCCAGTGGACTGTCTTTATGAAGACATACCTCCTTGTGTTTTGCTCGAACCTATGGTGAATGTTGTAGAACAAAATTAGTAAATTCCCAGTGTCTTGTTTCTAGAGTGAGAATGACAGATGTGCCAACTACAGGAAAATCCAAGAGACAGCTATCAAATAAATAAAGCTCTTAATATATTTTAGTCAACGCATGTAGTCCCACTGTTTACTATAGTATCAAGAAAAAAATGTAGCATGCAGTTATGTGAATGTGTCCTATCTTATTAGGTAAACTCACATCTAATGGACATTGAACATTTAAAAAAGAAATATCAAATAGAGTAAATCAACTCTCCTTAACAATCAGCAAAAGGTGATGCCCTAGCTTTTCAGCGTGGTAAAATACAAATAACAGTTCAACTTTTTTCTCTACATCTAAGAATATGTACTTGCAGAAGAAATAAAATCTTCAAAGACTCAGGTCTAAGAAACAATGGCTTCATATTCCCAGAGTTGAATACCAATTTCCATGTCCGACAGAAATAACTGAACTGAGAGAAAACCTCATTGGTAACAATAGAGTCAAGAAAGGGAAAAAGAGCATTTTTGAGCCGCAAAAGATTCTTCATCAGGAGCGACCAATAAGCTCAGTTCCTTAAATTACAACAACTACTGCTACTAGTGCGCTTTAACCCAAACTGGGAGTTGGTTGACTGAATCCTCTTACATTATTTTTCAGTTGGACTTGTTTGATTCCACCTTTCAATAGTTTGTTTTCCAGTTCCTCAAATTGTAAAAAAAACTCAATATTTTGATATATTAAGAAATTAATAGTAAAGTCTTTCAGTTCCATGACCCATAGAGTGGAAGTAAATCCCATATAGCAGATTTCACACAATCCCCACCAGCTGTAGTAATTATCACCATCCTTGAAACCAAATTATGGAACTCAGTTCAATTCGTTTTTTCTTTCCACTTTCAACCAGAGGCAGCAACATCCCTCGTTGCATCAGACCAGAAGGAAAAACAATTGAACAAATTTGACAAGCAATGACTGAGGTAATCACACCTCACGCCATTTCGTTGATAAGTCATAACACCTCTACAAGCAAAGTCAGATAATGAGATATCAAGAAGCACTATGTTCACAAGTTTAAAACTTTCATATTCCAAAACACACTTCAGAAGTCTTGTGACTCCAATTTGCTGGTTCTAACATATCCAACAGCTTTAGATAGACAAAGAGAAACAGAAACAAATGAAATAAGCTACATACAATGCTAACGCTTCACCTAGCTCACTACCTTGGTTAGCGCTCCACACTACTAATACTCACAATTCCTTTCTGACAAATAAGTAAGAATCATTCACAATTCATACTACCTTAAACATCAAACAGCATAGGTGAAATTAGCTAGTCATTTGTATTGGGAGAAAACTACAATGCCTCTAGTCCTTTTGACACATTTTTTGGTTGGGATAACGCTAGGATTTGAAGCTGAGATCTCATGGTCCCTTTGGCACATTGTGCATATTCAAATAACTAAGTATATGACAGAACATACAAAAAATGTAAGAATACATACCAAATGATTAACAATATGAGAACCCGAAGTGTTCCCTCTCGAATTACAGAACCATTTGCGGCAAGATGGCACGTTGCACCTAACTACACAAGCAGGATTCGCTACTCCACAGTACTTGCAAGCATGTTCAACAGAAAAATCCCCTTTCCCATACTCAAAACTCTCATCATCACCAGTCTCTTCAAAATTCAATCCGCTCATCCCCGCCGCCAATGCATCCACCGCCACCGCTGCCGCCTTATTACTACTAAATTTACTATTACTATTTCTTCCACCACCGCCACGTGATTTGGCGGAAGGAGAAGCGTCGGATGACGACGGCGGCTGATCAGGAGCTTCCGAGACTAAGGAATCGGACGGCGTAGGCCACGCAGATGATCGAATTGGCTGCGAAAGCTCGTGAAACTCGGGATAATCGAATTCCTCTCCCTGTGTGTTGAATTCCAAAAATGTGTAGGCATCGTTGCCCGTGTCCGGCTGCGACGCCGTATCGTACAGATTATTCGCCTGAGAATCCATTTCCCGATCACACTACTCCTTTAAAACTGTAATAATCACATATGAATTCAGGTTAGGATTAGGGTTTAGGAATTTGGATTTACAGAGTTGGAAATGGAGGGAGATGAGAGAGAGATAGGATTGCGTGGGTGTTTTTTTATTTTCGTGAAGACGAGGACCTAGGAGGAGGTGGAGAAATGGCGAGGGTCACGTGACATAAGACTTGGTGCTCTGCGTGATTGGGTGATTTCGTCTGGTCTCGTGACTATGAGCACGTGACTCAAGGTGGCGCGTTCGGCGCGTTAATTTCATTAGAATAGACAAATAGAGTGTTTCCTTTTTCTGGACAATGCGTAGGCGTAGTAATTTAAAGTATCTAGCTAAAAAAGTCATTTTCTATCATTTTGTTGTTGACAGTATTCTTTAGTAAAAGTATTTATTTGGAATTCATTTTTATTCATAATTATTTTTATTTTTATTTCATATTATCATCAATAATTAAACATGATAATTATCAATTTTATAATTCGAAATTTTCATCAAAATATTACCCAATTTACTAAATTATCAATACTTTTTATTTTGGTAATAAAAGATTATATTCCATTAAAATAAAACATATTGCATAAGGGGAGCTTGTTTCATGGTGGTTCTGCAGTAACATCATACGTGAGGGTTTGTGCATACCTAGGTGGGTCTAAAGTAGGAACTAATGACAAAAAGGGAGCTACATTGCCGGAGGTTGTTGTAGTGATTGACGATGATGAGTGCAAAGTAGTGTGAGTTCCATTAGGGTCTCCGATTGAGGTTGGAGATACACGTCGAAGAAGGTGCGGGCCATGAGTATCTGGATGCAATAGATCCAAGACAAAAGAGGGTGTCTCATAGTATATGTTGGTGGTGACTTCTATTGATGTATCAAAAACGTGCTTTGCTAAGCCATCTGCAACCATATTTTTGCTTCCTATGTGTATGCTTGATCAGTGGATTACGCAGTTGTTGGAGGACGGATCTGCAATCATTTAACAAATGTAAGTAAGCAAAACTGTCAGTTCGTAGTAAAGTTATTACCTCTGTGGAATCAGTTTCAACTTCCAAAGGGATTAGGCAGTGGCTTAGGGCCATCTTGAGTAAGGCAATCAACTCCATTTGCATGTTATTTTCCTTGAATGTGCAACCTGAGAAGCCTAGTTTTCAATTTTCTAGGGAGTCATGAATGACACCACCATAACTGGAGAGGTGTCTTGAAGAGCCAGTCGCACCATCTGTATTTAATTTGAAAAATCCTAAATTTGGTAGTTGCCATTGAACATACAGCGGATTTTTTTTTGTTTGAATCCACGCTTTTGGCCAAGGTAAAAAAATTCTTGTGATGTATGCAAAACCGAGTTTAGACTGACATAATCATTAGAGTTTTCAAAATATATTTTTGTTTCTCATTTTCCAAATACCACAGGCAAAAGGGAATGAGCATTGACGATGGCAACGCTTGTGAGGGTACGTCACGTGTTTCCATGATAAAATGTTGCAGTCATGGATTAGATTCAGAGTGGTTGTGTATGAGAGGAATAAAGGGAGCTCCAATATTGAGACGAAACTAGAGAACAAGTGTTGCTTGGCTATTGAAGAACATGTGTGGAATAGTTTCATCGACACTATGGAAAACGGGCAGACTAGGAGTGAACTATGTTAAAATTAGGGGTGGGCATTCGGTACTTCGGTTCGGTATTTAAGAATTTCGGTTCGGTATTTCGGTATTCGGTTTATCAATTGTGTATACCAAATACCGTACCAAAATATTTCGGTACGGTTCGGTATTTCTTATTTTGGTTCGGTACGGTTTCGGTTCGGTTTCGGTTTAAACCAAATCTATGTTATAAAGCTTTTGTCTATTCAAATCTGTAGCTTTTCGGGTTGAAAATATATAAAGACAACACCAAAAATAGATTGCACATAACAAATATATAAAAAAAAGAGGGCAAAAAGTACGAAACAAAATCATTATTTTGTTAATTATATATCTGTAAAATATATAATTGCTACAGAGTACAGAGAGATGAAAGTTTGAAGCAAAATAATCTTTTCTCATGTTACACGTAACACAAGCATAATCGTGTCTCGCAGACTCGCACTCTTACTCCAAAGATAGAGAAGCACAATATAATTTCCTAAAGAAATATGGTACTATGCAACCAATATTTTGGTAATCTTTCCAAATCGACCTTTCCGAGACTTCCTTTTTATTTTTAAATTCCTGTTACATAGGAGATTTGGAGATGAAAAGGAACAAGGACTTTAATGGATTCCATCTCTTTGTATCAGATTTTCGTCAGTATCATTAGACTGTAGAAACTTGAATCCGATGTTTTCTCATTTTGTCAAGTTTTAACAGATCGTGAGATTGAAAATATAAAGAGAAATGTGAAAGCCAAAGTGAGAATCATGAATTACAAATCGAAGTATGGACAATTGATAGCAATAGAATTTAAAAACAAAGAGCTTCATGCCTAGCGGATCGCTTAAAAAACAAATCGTAAAAAAAAAAAAAAATAAAAAAATTCGGTATTTCGGTATTTACCGAAATACCGAAATATCAAAAATCCAATACCGTGTACCGAACCGAAATACCGAAATACCGAAATTTCTGTACCGAATTAGACCGAAATACCGAAATACCGAAAACCGAAATACCGAATTAATTCGGTTCGGTTCGGAATTCGGTTTTTCGGATTTTATGCCCACCCCTAGTTAAAATGGTGGAGATAGAAGGTTGTAAGGAGTCGGTTATGTGCAAGTAACCAAATAAAATGGGTAATTTTTTGTGATAGTTTCAACCTCCAAATCCATTGAAAGGAGATAGTATTGTGGTGTTGGTAGAGTGCTTCATAAAGAGATTTCACCGAAAAACGACAATTGTTTATGATGCCCCATATAATGTGATCATAAACATTTAGGTGGTAAGAAAAATACACACCTAAAAATTGGTTTGTAATGGATGCTGGCAATTCAAAGGAGAGGGAAGAGATATCCCAAGCATGATTAGGATGATAGGATGCTAAAGAAGTAGTCATTTCATGGGCAGTTAGTGGGCCGTGAATAAGTTGCCTAAGAGATATATTTGGTTCGAACCAAGAGTCATTCCAAAAATTGATATGCCTTCCCGTAGCCGGCTTCCAAATAAGTCCTTTTTGGCAATAGTTCCAACCCTGTAGGATGTTAGTCCAAGTGGTCGAAGAAGTGACCCTTGGTTGAGATGGTGGACATATTTGGAAATGAGGATTGAGGCCCAAAAGGAGTTTGGTGATTGAAATAAACGCCATGCAATGCTAGCTAGGAGGGCTTGATTCTTTTCTTTTAGACCTTGTTTATCAATACTTAATACAGTAGTATTGGGTTTCAAATACGAAAATAACTTATGTTACATCAACATTTACAAACAATGCTAGATATGAAGCATTTACAATGCCTAAAATAAAATATAACTAATTACCGTCATATGTAAATGAATTTATAAAAATCATAAAAGAATTAACTCAAAAATTACATTATAATGAGTGATAAATTTACTATGCTACGTCTAAATGATGTCACTAGACAAGTCTTAACCCAACACGTCCACAATTTGATTGAATCAAAATGAACGGGATCAAATAAACAGATATGATCTATTTACTCGTCATTCATCCGGTAAACCACAAATGATAAAAATTATTATATATATTTAAGTTACATTCTGAATAATCCCCTAACAGCTTGTTTGGATGGTTGCTACCGATTGTATTGTATTGTTACTTTAAATATAATATCTGTTTTGATTGTTACTTAAACTTTATTGTATCGTATTGGTAGATTCATCGTTTCGTAACGATGAAAAATGTCACTTTATGTAACGACCGATTTGGTATGGTCGCGTCGTTACCTTATTTTTTTCCTCTCATTTTTCCTTTCTAAAATATTAAATCATCCTATTTTACTTTTTATTGTACCTTTTTATATAATAATTCTACCCCATATCTCACCTTTTTATTGTAATATTATAAGTTTATTCTTCATATTGTTGGTGCATGACTGTCACGACCCAATTTCCCCTATGTTGTGTATCGTGATGGCACCTAGTCTTAAAGACTAGGTAAGCCTAACATCTTCTGAATTACAACAATAATAAAGTAACATCTAATAATTTCTGAAATGAAATTCTCTATATAATTTATAATTTTCCAAAATCGGTAGTACAAGTAATAAGCTCTACAGAGTTTTACTACAATTTTTCAAATACAACTGTTTGAAATGAAGTAAACAGTATGAATACAAATCAGAAGGTGACTCTGAAGCACGCAACAACAGGTTTACCTTGAGTCTCCACAACATCAATCCGTACAACTAGCTAATGCTCAACGGACTTTGAAATATCTGGATCTGCATAAAAATTATGCAGAAATGTAGTATGAGTACACCACAGCAGTACCCAACAAGTATCAATACTAACCTCAGTGGAGTAGTGACGAGGAACAATCAAGACACATACTGGACTAAATAACCTGAACGAGTATAAGTATAGGGACAACATAGTATGATATCTACATAAAGGCTACTCGAACGACAAGTAATACGGTAATTACAGTAAGAAAAGAGAACAACAACTATAGACGAAAATACCATAATAATGACATTGAAGAATGAACGGAAACACAACCTAAATCTGATAATCACAGATAAAGAAAAGACAAGTAATACCTAAACTACAACGACCGCTTTCACATAAGGTTTTAGTTAATGAAACTCCATGAGGTACCGAACCTCGGACTAGTCACAACTCATGGGTCCCAATACCTGGGCCCTAATACTTGGCATCTTGTGCCCACATTACACCTCATAACCGCACTAACGACTCACGTGCCAAATAGGGTCATTCTTGCATAGAAGGCAAGCAAAAAAGGATGTACATCTATACTCAACAATATCAAGAAACCTCTTAACCGATAAGGGTGCTTAACTACGTGTATGTTTGTGCAAGCGTCCTAACATAATTCATACCAGCTAGTAAGCATAAGAAAATAAACGGACAACACATAGAATGTTTTCTCACAACTTTCACAAGATAAATCTCATACAGGTAAGTGTACTACTACACAAATATCAACAACAAGAATGCCCCATGACACCACAACTCTTCACCAAGCAATACCTGACATAGCCCACATTGTCTCGCCACGTGTGCAACAGTAAAGTAAATGCCCTCCTTGTCTCGCCACACGTGCATAATAATTTTCCCACCTTGTCTCGCCACATGCGCAACCTACATATATATATCCCGCCTTGTCACGCCGCATGTACAAATATCAATAGTAACAACAGCACGGCAAAAACCTCTTGCAACCCCATAACAACAACCGCACAGTAGAAACCTCGTACACCACCAAAACAAGTACAACAATGACAATAACACAAAGTATGGCAAGTAAATCAACTCAAGAACCTTCGATCACAAGAAACGGTAGAACTAGTTCACAAGTAATGACCATAATAAAGAATACCAGGCATAATAAGAACAACTCAATAGGGAAGGAAATAATATGTAACAATGGTCTCACAATGTATGATTCAACATCAAGAAACTAAGAAGAGTCAAATAATTCCAAACAAGGGCAAGTCCACTAACGTATAAAATATCTAAGCTTCTTTTAAGTGTAGACAATTAAGAAAGAGATATGATGATAAGCTATAATTACGTATTTTATTCGCTTATTACAATCTAGTTTACTGCACTTTAATTGAGTTTGAGCTTTAATCGCTAGTCTTTTGCACTAATTGTGTATTTTATGCCTTGTAGAGTGATTCCGAGCTATGTAGATGTTATGGAATGAATTCAAGTGATTTGGAGCTTTGAAGTCTGAGTAAAAGCCCAAGGAATTAAGCTGGGATCGTGTTCAGGGGTCAAATTTGATAGTTAAGAACAAACGAAGACTCGAGTAGGTATATTGCGCACTGTTTAGTAAAATGAACATAATTTTTTTATCCGAACTCCATTTGGGATTTATAATATATGGTTCAAAATGTAACTCAAAGAGATACAACTTTTATGTTTTACGTTTTACCAAATTCTAAACGGAACAGGGTAAAAAAACGCTATCGAAATAGCAACCACGGACGTGACGCGGATTAAGACAAAATGTTGGTAAATGACCGCGGACAGCGGTTGACCGCGACCGTGGTCGTCCAGACCTGGAAAATCATCCTTTTTTGCGTAGGAGAAGGTATAATTGTTTGGGCCCGACCCTACTTGGTATATATAAATGGAAAACGGTATTTTGAGGAGGTTGGACATACTTTTGACACAAATTCGACCTAAGGAGGCAGAGACACAATTGGAGCAAGGCGGGGAATTCTTCAACGAGTTTTTCCTTCCTCTTCCTATTTTTCATTGTTGGTTATGACTTCTAGTATTGTAGTTTTACATACTATTATGAATAACTAATTTGTTATCTAGGGTTTTGATGGAACCTTTTGTAGGATAAATTCTTGTTATGTTTTTATATAATTGAGCCGTTGAATTTCTCTACTTGTTCAATTACGTGTTTATTGTTGTTGATTGAATGACCATCGATTGACTGTCCTTATTTATTATGTGTTGCTTGAGAAATGATACATATTTAGGTGGTTGTTGAACAACTTCACTCCTAACATATGTGAGAAATCAATACAGCGGGTTTAAAGGTAGGTTTAGAAATAACAAAGTCTTGACGTGGTCATAATGAGCGGTTAGATAAAGCCAACTAGCGTAGTTCGAGAGAATATGCCTAGTAAATTATTGTAGTTACTCGAGAGATAATTACGGACCTAAAGTGCTTAAAATCAGTAGAGAATACATAGGCGAAATTGTAGGGAACATAGCGGGAATGATTCCGACAATTGGGGAAATCATAACTCTAGACCTCCTAAATTTAATCTCCAACCCTTCGTATCTTTAGTTGTTAATTTACTACTTTAGTTTCTTAGTTAATTAGTTAAATATAAAAATCTTAATCTTTATAACTTAGAAATTTAGTCAAGCTTGTCTTCTCTGCGATATTGAACAGTTATAGCGAAACCTTGGTTCTCTGTGGGATTCGACTCTAGACTTTTAGACCATATTATATTTGCAGTGACCGCTTATCCTTTTTAGGGCTAGATTTGGGCGTGATCAAGATACAACCAATTCAATAAAAGTAAGCAACGAGAAGATAACCATAACCTCGATTAAGGGTGAACATTTACAAAAGGGATAACTACAACTTCAAATAAAGATAAGCAGTTAGGGAAAAGACAACATTGCAATGGAAGAGATCAGAGTTTTAATTAAGGCACATATGAATCAAGTAAACAATAAGAGTGGATCATGGAGCAATTAATTCTAATTAAGTAGGTAGAGATAAAATTAGTAATTAAGGAACGTAATCATAGCAAAAGCAATTGCATATTCAATGAATACAAGGACCTAGGAACCCTAAAAAGCCAATTTCCACAAATAATTTCGAGCACGTACTCGTCACCTCACGTACACGGACCAAAATTAGTGTAGAAGACTCAAATCCTAATGGGTAGTTTCCCCCATACAAAGTTAGGCAAGATACTTACTTCAAAGAAGATAAATTAATGCTCTAAAATGAACTTCTCGGGTGAAATGACCTCGACGGTTCAAATATAACAAAAATAACTTCAAAGCACAAATAAAACTCATAAGAAACTATTTCGGATCATAAAGACTCAATCTTTATCAAATCTAAAAATCGATCCCAAAAGTCGACCCCCAGACCCGCACCTCGGAACCCGACAAATTTCATAAAACCCGAACGCTCATTCCGATACGAGTTCAACCATGCTAAAATTATCAATTTTCGATACCATTTCGTCCCTCAAATCATGATTTTTCATTTTGAAAACTTTCTTCAAAAACCACCATTTTCCTCAACTCAAAATACAGATTAAATGATAAAAATGAAGATAAAACCACGGAATATATTACGTTATAGGTGAAGAAACCCACAAATAAGCTCCCAAAATCGAGGCCTAAAACTCAAAGTATGAAGAAAGTGGCTAAACCCTCGACTTAAATGATTCTTCCCAGGATTTTCGCATTTGCGGACAAGGAAGCGCATCTGCGCAACCGCATTTGCGAGAAAGAGTTCGCATCTGCAAACTCTGATAGCCAGGCCTGGATCCGCATCTGTGGAATTACAGTCATACCAATGGCACCGCAGAAGCGCAAATGGGGACGCAGAAGCGAGCTTCTTCGCAGGTGCGATCGCTGGACACAAACGCGACCTTCAAACCTGCGTGCCGGCCTCCATAGAAGCGAGCGAGCTCCCAGGCCATCATGACCGCAAAAGCGACCATGCTCACGCAGAAGCGGAGCCGTACCTGCGCTCCAAAGTGTCGAAGGTGCAAGACACCAGAACCAGACTTGTTCAAACCAGGAAAAACATCTGAAACTCCACCGAAAACGCACGGGGCCATGGGACCCCGTCTAAGCATACCAACAAGTTCAATAACCTAACACGGACCCGCTCGAGGCCTCAATTCACATCAAACAACGACGAAATTACGAATCGCACTATGAATCGAACTTATGAACTTCCAAATCTTCAAACTTCTAAAACTCGTGCCTAAACCTATTAAACCAATCCGGAAGGACGTCAAATTTTGCAGGCAAGTCTCAAATGATATGTTTGAGCTGTTCCAACTCTCAAAATCGCATTCCGATCCCGATATCACCAACGTCAACTATTGGTCAAACCTTTCCACCTTCGAAACTTTAACTTTGCCAACTTTCGCTGAAATGCTTCAAATCACTCTACGGACCTCCAAATCCCAATTCAGTCGCATGCCTAAGTCCAAAATCACCATACGAAGCTGTCGAAATCATCCAAAAACATTCTGGTGCCGTTTACACAAAAGTCAAATTCCGCTCAACTCTTACCACTTAAGTTTCCAAAACTTAAATCCTTCTTCCGATTTGACTCCAAACCATGCGATAACTGAATTCAACCACACGCAAGTCGATACACATAATATGAAGCTACTCAAGACCTTACGCCACCGAACAAAACTTAAATTCCCAAAACGACCGGCCGGATCGTTACAATGACATCATAAACGACAACAAACAATACATTCTATCCAAATACTATATTCAAACGATACAGTACAATATAATAGATACAATACGATCCGATATATTACGAAACGATATATTCCACCATCCAAATAAGTTGTAAATATATGAACATGAACATTTTTAATCCCCGGAGATCAACACTTTCAATAGCCAATACGTAACAACCAGATTTAAGGAACTCCACAGCGATATATGAGACCTCAAAGTTATACAACTCATGCAACGAGCGAGATCCTTTACTACGTCCAACTAAATCAAAGAAAGTAAGGTGCTTCGAACATTTAGAATTCTTGCTCTAGCTATAATTCAAGGGCCCATCAACCAAAATGTCTATCTATATATTGCGAGGCAAAACCATCAAGAACTTAGGACATGTTTTTTGTATTAAGTTAGGACGATGATCGGACACTGGGTAAAAAAAAATTTAGACAAACCTCCTTTGCTGAAATAATGTATAAGATCATTTTTTTTTCCATGTCTCTATTATTAGATGTTAATCCCCTAAATTTCTCTGCATATATATATATATATATATATATATATTTTTTTTTTAGAATTCTTTGGATAAAAATCCTACTTTCACCACTACTTGGGACATGTTTATCTGTAACTAATATGAATGGGGAAAAAGAGGAGGCATTGCAAATCTTTAATTACCTAGTTAGCTAGTGACGTGTTTTTCTTATGGCAAACCCATTACTTGTCCATATTGATGATAGCTAACGTGTTAAAAACATGTAATAAGCTGCAGAATCAATGAAAAGTTAGCCTATACCAAAGTACTAACACGTACAGAAGACAAAATAGTTCCTTTCATTAAATTATTGCCAAAAATTGGAGAAACAAGAAGTGCAAATACAAATTGTTGCAAAAAGCCCCACTTTTGATGGAAATTGGAACTATCGACTTCGAACAACATTCTCTTCATGCCAATTTTCAACCTGCAAAAGCACAGACCAATACGACTTCTATTAGTATATATATAGAATGAACTCTCTTGACATATATATATACTTAGAGAAAAATGTGTGTAAAGTTAACTTTAGATAAATTCTCATAATTAGATTGAAGCTTTTGCATACCCATTCTGAAGGACAAGATGATTTGTAAGCCTTCTTAATCTTCTCGCACTCCGAGTCCTTTCCCTTTTCTTCAAGGCACCTAATTAATCATTCATCACAAGTCAATATTTACCCGTAATAATGTATTACTTACGTTAGTAAAAGGATTTAAAGCAAAAATAATAGTACTATCTTTTTCCCTTCAAAATTCGTTTAGGATTTAACCAAGTAGTATGAAAAAAAAATAACCTATGATAGTGGCGGAAACGAGCATAACAATGTCGGATTTCATCAGCAATGGCATTAGCTTTAGCTCTCTCTTCCGTGTCAAACTGTACCATATATCATCAATATAAACGAAAAATATACGGACGACAACAATTTATAGTCAGGGGTTCAGAATCTGTTCCGTATTATATTTTATATATATAAACGCACACTGACAGTAGAAGCAATTGCATCGGCTCAAAAAAGTTATATATAAATCCATGCCAAGTTGCCAACTATGGCTATTGCCAAATATTTTGCTGAACGAACTAGTGTACACTAAGTACAATATACGTTTTAACATCTCACCTCAGAACCCACAACGTCTAAATTCTATGACATGATTAATTTTACATTAAAAGAAAAGGAACTACTCCCTCCGTTCCGTTGTAGTGTATGTGAACCTATTTTAATTTAATAGTCCATTTTTAAAAAAATGATCCAGAAAAGCTTCTACCTTTAATGAGAAAAACTTTAATAACAAAACAAATACTCTCGACCTTTTTTAATTTGTTTAGGACCACGAATTCTAAATTCATTTTTAATTTTATTTTAAACTTCATGTCCAGTAAAGCAGAGGAGGAGGAGAGAAAGAGCAAAGACCTGGTGATCGGTGGAGGAAGGAGGAGGAGGTTTAGAAACGGTGGCAGGTTCATGAACAGGACGAGGGGCTTGTTGGCCTTTAGCCACTTTGCTTACATCTCTAGCCCTCATCTTCTCATGTGGATCTACTTGAGCTGATGACATGTTCTCTTATACACACTTCTTCTCTTTTAATCTGAATGATCTTCTTTCGTTTACTGTAAATTAGTTAGTTCATAATACTCACTGGTTTTGATACGAGCAGAGAGCTGCAGACTGAACAACCCAAAAGCACACGTAAACTTCGCCGAATTAATGATGACAGAAATGGGGGCACGTACCAAAATGTAAAAGAAACGTGTCAGAACAGGGCCAAGGTTCCCACCTAATAACAGGGATTACATAAAATTAAAAAAATAAGAATTAATGAGTTGTTCAGAATTTATTTTTCTTTCTATATATTATAAACTTTTGCCTTGATTAGACTTCTAGTATATACTTGTCAGATAAGGGACAAGGATTTATATGGGTTTTGAATTTGCCGCTCGTCTCAGTTATTAAGTTAGTCATTAAATATTATATATATTTACTAAATTTTTTATATAAATACATAAGTTAGTCCTCCTTCTCATGGATTATTTAACTATCTCTACTGGCAGAAATTATTTACCTAAATTTGGTAGTAGTAATTTCATTTTCTTATGAAAATTTATTTCTTAAATTACCTTTTAAATGATCTAATAATGTGAATAATAAAACTCTTCTTGGTTACTTGTATAAACAACAACGAAATATCACCAAATAGGAAAAAAAGTATTGTAGTTTTCAAGCAATACAATTTTATACTATCAACCAATTTTATCAGAATTTTACTAAGAAAGATTACTATTTTAATCTCACTCTCAAGCATGAACGATTCGTGAAAAGATGAATGTTATGACAACCAAGACGAAGGTGCATGCATAAGCTTTAAGGTACCTGAACTTCGAAAGGATGATATGATAAAAGAGTTCTCTTGTTTCTTTGATTCATTAAACTTTTTTAAAAAGAAATAAAAAAGATTTGTTCTCAGCTAAAACTCAAAAGAATAAAAAAGACCTTTCTGTAAAATACCCGAAACAAATAATAACAACAACAAACTTAAGTGTATTTCAACAGTGTGGATTTGGAAAATGTAGTGTGTACGCAGACTTTATCCCTACCTTGTGAAAGTAGAAAGACTGGTTTCTGGAAGTATGTAACACTAGATCTTGAAGAAGAAAAACTAAGTAGATATTCAAATTGGTGTACACAACCTATAAAACATCAATTTAAAGCTTAATTTGCTAACATAACTGCTTCTCTCTCTCTCTCTCTCTCTCTTTTTTAGGGGGTCTCTCTCTTCCCACTCTAACTAGTACTTGAAACAGGAAATGAGAAGATCAAAATTTTGGCACTGAAATTTCCTAAACCCTTGTCACATTTGCTAAAATGAATGGTTTGATGAATTGCCAGGAAGTTTCCTTGTGCTGTCAACTAGCCATTCTGTAGTACTTTTTTTTTGTGTGGTAATTATAGTACTCTTCAGTATTTATAAGTAGAAGTTCACAATAGCACATGAAAAACAGCAAAACAGGTTAAAACTCCAAAATAATGTGGCATTGCTCTTTCTTTCCCCTCTCACTTTGCTGCTTTTTCTTACTATTTATTCCTACACATTGTTACCTGATTTCCCCATCAGTAGTAGACTTGATCAACTCAACCTGCAAAAAATGCTCAGATGAGTCAGCGGACTTTAACTACAACTTCTGTGTTTCTTCACTTCAAGTAATTCCTGTAACTCATGTTACCAACTTACAAGGAATAGGAATCATAGCACTGGAGCTGGCTCTAGAAAATGCTACTAACACGATTTCGACCATAGAGAAGTTGCTTAACAGCAAAGAGTTTGATCCTTTTGCTAGGGACTCCTTAAGAGATTGCTTGGAACTTTACGCAGATGCCATTGCCATGTTGGTGGATGCTTTTGGCGCGTTCTTGTCTAAGCATTTTAGTGCAGCAAATGTACTAATGAGGACAGTTATGGACGCGACATTGACGTGTAATGAAGAGTTCACTGAGAAGAAAGGAGAGTTGACACCACTAGCAAAGGAGAACTACAATCTTTACCAATTGAGTGACATATCCTGGTGCATCATTAAGCAAGTTTCCATTGTCCCTTCTGATCTACCTAATGTATCTTCTTAAGATGCAGCAACTACCAGTTGTGTACTGCATGGGACAACAAAGAGTTGCTTACAGTTCTTGTAGAAATACTAATCAGCAAGTCTTGTTGCCCCTGTTGCCCCTTTTCCTTTTCCCCTAACAAGCGTACTTGCGCACATGTAGATAAAAACATTACATAAAATAGAGGTCAAACAAAGGAGAAATCGGGAAGAAGACAACAAATATGTAACCAAAACAGAACTATGAAATCAAGTATGAATTATACTGCTGATGAAACATACAATTGCGACAAAGACAGAGTGCAAGGTTTTGTTAGCAAGAAAATTTAGTCAAAGCAGAAGTAAATGTAACTGGGGTATATGACCTTCAGTGTTTAAACAAAAAGAAACATTTGCTAGTCCATTAATCAGAAAAGCATACACCATCAGAACATTTCCACAATGTTAAATTACCAAACACTATGACAAAATTTAAGGCAGGGTATTCTTGCATTCATAAAGATATATTGTCGAAAGACCATCAATGAACTGCCTGAGACACGAAGAAAACTAAATAATGCAAGCAACTAGGGCTGTGCATAATTTGGTAAATACCGAAATACCGTACCGAGACCGAATATTTTGGCATTTGATATTCAATATTTTGGTATAAGGTATGGTATTTGGTTTAAGTTTTAAAAAAAAATTGGTATTAAGCATGGTCTTTGGTATTTTAAAATGAAATAATACCAATACCATACCAGTGTTGTGAAGAGCGTGAAGCGAGGAAAAACGACAACCCACATTTCGCTAAAAGCGAGAAGCGAGAAGCGAAGCGCTCGCTTTTTTGAAGTGAAGCGTGTTAGTTTAGTAGTCAAATAGGAGTAAATAACCTTAATCCTATATGTATTAGGAGTAGGACATGTAGTATCTATATATAGGGCTCATTGTATCATTGTATTGTGTGAATAATAGATTTTTCTCCCGTGCATTCTCACAAAGCGGAATTTTAAAAAAAATTAAAATAAATACGAAAGACAATAAGAACTAAGAATAAAGGATAAAGGAAGGACAATATGGTTCCGTTAAAAACTGGGCAGCATAAAAACAATGAAAAAAAAATTGGGCAGCATTTCAACGAAGAGGAGAAGACTGAGAAAGTAGCATTTCGCTGCTATTTGGATGTTGAAACAATGAAAGAAGAAGAAGATCATCACATACCTGTGAAGACTTGATGTTGAATCTCTGTTGAAGACTTGAAGTTGAAGTTGAAGTTGAAGAACCCTAGTCGCCTATTTAGTTTAATCTTTGCTGGTCGTGTTTAATAAAAGAACACTGAAACCCTTCTTTTCTAATTAAAAAGCCTGACAGTTGTCGCGTTGAAGAAGAAGCGCTCGCTTGCATCGCTTCGCTTCGATTGGTTGCTTCTCGCTTTTTAGTGGGAAGCAGTCACTTTTTTCTACCTGAGTCGCTTCACATGGTAGAAGCGGGTAAAAGGCCGCTTTGCTTCGCTTCTCGCTTTACTGTAACACTGTACCATACCGAAATATACATTACACAATACACATTTTATTAATTATAACATAAAATATAAGAAATCTAAAAATTACTTTCCTTTATTCTCTAAGTTCATCAATTAACTCTAAGCAAGTAACAAGATATTTCTCTAAGTTTTCTCTTTCTAAGTTGGTATTTGCTGGTTTTGGACAAACTTTTTCTCAACAAACGTTTTTAATTTTGTACTTTTGAGTACTTTAATTAAGAATATTTACAGTCTATGACTCTATGCACTAGTTAGTATTCAAACCGAATAAACCGAAGTTACTGAACCGAATAAACCGAAAGCGAAAGGAGAAAAACCGAACCATACCGAATTTAATTAGATACGGTATTGGTATAGTATTTTATGAAATCGAATACCGAAAATACCGAACCGAAATGTCTAATTACCGTACCGTACCGACCGACAACAGCAACTGTAAGGATGAGGTACTAACAGTGGTCCAAGCTGGTGTGGCTTCTCAGAGCCTTCTAAGAGCAAATTTCATTGGATTTTTTCCCCATGATTAGGGGATATTCACAAACTGACAGATAAAGACAGAACAAGTGAAAACTAGCATAGAAAATTAAGCTAGGAGCAAAGATCTAAACTTACAATATTCTCTTCACTAGATGGTGACTGCAGATTAGTTCCCAAGACATGCGCTGATATAGATATGTAGGGGGGATACACAAACTAAACCGCCTGAAAAAGCAGAATCACATCCAATGTCTAGCATCTCTTTCTTCTTCTTTGATAATCATTAGGTTTCTCATTTGCACCTGCACTGAATGATGTACAACAGGTCCTTTTTTTAATAGCATATATTTAACTGAAAATGGTAAAAGAATGTTATAGCTTCTCATTTTTTGTGGTAGTGATTGGCCAGTGATTCAACGCAGACTTAAGGTGCAATAAATCTCGCTATAACATATTTTAAGCATCCCATTTGACCAATACAAGATAAAGCAGATTTTCAGATGTACTAATTTAAATCATACCCGACAATCACAGGAAATCAGGGAATAAAGATTATAGAAAGGATGAAGGAAACAGTTCTTCGTGACCCTAAGTGTGTCTTTAAGCAAGAGAATAACCATTTGAAAACCATTTAGGTGTCTGGACATGAACATTTTTGAAATTTTGGAAGTTTTTAAAAAAGCCCTGTTTTGCTAAAGCTTTTACAAAAAGAAATTTTGGGTGGAGAAGTGCCTTGAGGCACTTTTTGAACCATAAATCTTCTTCCCCTCACCAAATTTCAAAAAGCTAAGACTATCGACACATTCTCTTGCACAAACTCTTTTCTCCAAAAGAGATTATCAAAAACCTTTTTCCAAAAACTATCCAAACTTCTTTAGCTTTTCAAAATAAACGTGCTGAAAAGACAAAATTGAACACTAAAGTGGTTGATTTTCATAAAACGAAACAAAGAAACAATCTGTTCCATCCTTCCAGTATTTAGGCCACAATGGTATTTAAGTAGAAGAACTTCGATCATAAAAGCAGTTACTGTAAATCTGAAGAAGAAAAAACAACACTCCTCCTATGTTAGAAAATAAGATGTTTGATCCAATAGACTAAATACAGAGCGTAAGAAAGAGGCTTCAAGTTTAACAACTTAGTTTGCAGCAAACGTATCATTACTAAGCAGAGTAAATGAAGTGTTGGTTCCCATAAATAAAAGATGCTTACATTAGGAAATCTCTATATCAAGTACAATGATGGTACCAACCAGGAAAAACACCGATGACAAAACAGTGGGTGTTTACTCAGAAAATGTCCAACTAAATATAACTTATAAGAGCCAAACATCGCCTACGCACACAAAAAAATCTGCACATGGACATTAAAGTTTGCCAACCATTGTCCATATACTAAAAAGATTCCATTCTCTTTGCATAATTGCAATGGAAGTAACAAAGACGCTAACTGGTCGGTTCTTATTACTAAGATCAATGCCAATACATAGTAAATATATATCACAAGGGATTTGATTGTTCTTGAAGAATCATTTGATCAATATGGGAGCTAATCCAAACAATATAATATGTTTAAAGAGAAAAGTCAAAGTATTTTGTTGAACCGTTTCTCAGGTTCTTTCTTTTCCCATTTATTTCACTCCTTTCTACAGGAGAAATATAGGGCATTCGGTTGCAGACAAGTTCATTGACTATTATGAATACATAAGCAGCATAACAATATAAAAGTTGCTTGTAGAAGCTGACACTGAAGCTTAAACAGAAAGCAGAGATGGAAAACAGGAAAACAATCTCAATGTATATAATTGGATATACTTACATACAAGCTGGTATTCTTTGCTTGGTAACACAAGTTTGTTCAGTACAATAAAATCTTTGGCAAAAAATTGTCTAAAAGACTTCCAAAAAGTACTAATCTCGCTTAAACTTCAGCTGCATGAACCCCTTCTTCATCGTCTTCATCACTTTCATTTCTTTCTTTATCTTTTTCCTCGCCTGTGCCTAATAACAAACTTTTCTGTTCTACTGGAACAGTGTTTCTTTTGTAGTTCCAAACAAGCATTGAAATGTAATCCTGAGGTGAAATCAGACCTTGTTCTTTAAGAAAGTTCTGTTGCTCATCCAGAGTTTTTCGGTCACTCAGCTTTATATATTCAAGCAGTGCCTTCTCATGATCAGGCCTCCAAGCCATTGGAAAAGGGGTATAATCAGTTTCAGGTACGAGGGACATACGGGTATACATGAGACCATCAATTGATTCCACCAGACCCATCCTCAGCAAATTATGGTATTCTGGTGACTGTCCTTTTTTCTCCTTCAGAGGACGACTTAGAGTCCTAGAACCAATCTTGTAAACCTTTGCCCGTGACCGAAGCTTATATTTTGCAGCATAGAGCTTAGCAAGTGAACCTCTAATGATATAAGAACAAAAATTAACAATCTTTTTTCTATTATCAGCATATCTGAACCACTCCACCATTGTGGTCAAAAGCTTATTCATCTGAGCATTTGTATGGGCTTGAGTAGCATGAAACATTCTAAAACACGGCTGTGGATCTGGATCCCTGTCTCCCTTGAGAAAGTTCAACTTTCTAAATTGTTTAATGCATTGTTTCAGGCTAGCTGTGACAGACAACAGTGTCCCTACACCTTTTTCACTAATGATTTTCCCACCAGTAGCAGTATATCTGAGTGTGGGATAGACTACTCTACGGCACAATACATGATCAAGAAACATAATACCTTTTGTTATGTGTTCAATAGGAAGGCTCTCATTATCAAGCTTGAGCATGTATTTCTGATCACAGAACTCAATCAACTGCTTTCTTAGTGTTGCGGCATCTGCTCTTGGTCCCCTTACCCCTATTAGAATGTGACCACCAAAACGGATGTAGTCAATCTTCCTGGTCTTGTCAGGCCCACTCGTAGGAACAAATTCGGGCCAAGAAGTATTTCCTTGTTCTACTTCCCCTTCCGGACTATTCCAAATAACATCATTCTTTGAAGGCCGATAAAACTCCTGGATCTTACCTTCCATCCAGCGGTCCAACTCATCAAGGCAAACATTAGCCAAAAGTGGACTGAGTATACCACAATGACCCCATGAAGGAACTTTCGCGGCCTCCTCTGGAGCAAACCCAAAGAACGATTCCAGCCAGTATGGATCAGGCTTCGGCTCATCATCTGCTAGGACTCTCTTTTTCTGATACTTTCTTTTCGTCTTCTTCTTTTTCTCACCATCATCAGGTCTGCTAGTTACAACAGGAGTAGTTAACGCAGCCTTTATCAAATCAACTACCTTCTTATCACGTACATCCCTCATCAACGCACTAATCACCATCCCAACCTTCATCCCGTCCAAAACCGTACTTAAATCTCCCTTTATATACCACAAATACCCCGCAAAGCTTCTCCTAATAACCCTCAAAGCCGTGTGCGCAGTCCTTCCAGGTCGAAAAGCGAATGACTTTTGCGAAAACCGAGCCTCATAAACTGGCTCCAATATCATAAACAGCACTTCCTGAACAACCCTATCTTGAAACGGGCTCGGCTGTGTCGTAGTCAAGATAGCTTTAATCTTCCTCTTCGACAGCGACTCATAATCTGTCTTATCCCTCGGAGACCTAATGAAAAACTCCAACCTAGCCCCCCACTTGAACCTATTATCAAGAACTGCATTTCTCAAGGCCAACAAATCCTCAAGTGCCGAACGTGTTATCGCGCTCCGGGGCATATACGCGCCCGTATCATCAGCAGAAACCTTTTGATATGCCAATACCCACAATTCAAACCTCCTTAAAAAATCAGTTAAATTAGTCACTGTTTTATCGGATTCTCGAAAACTATCAATCCACATTCTACAACAAAGTGATATACCATCTTCTTTCATTAAGGTGGCCGGATCATTCGGGTCAGGTGCTCTCCTATTAGTGTGTGTGGAAGTGTACATATATGCACTAAATACAGTGAACACATTATTTCTAGGGTTACAAATGTTCAATTGTGGGATAAATAAAGCACTAATTTTTGGTGAAAAAGCTGAAGTAATTTTCAGTACCCGATGACTGGAAATTACTATACGTTGATGCATCAGATATTTTGCATCTGTGAGAGAAAATTCTTCAAATAACTATTCAAAACTTAAGTTGAAATGAAAATTTGAACGAAATTTGAAGACAAAATTGAGGTCTTACCATATATCCCTGGGAATGAATGCGAAAGAGTAAGGGAAAATGGGAAAACTGAAACCCTTAAACCCTATTACTGAACCCTACACGGTTTTTTGATCCACGAGCTCTTTCGATTTAAATTTGGATTCAAATCGGGTTATCTCACCAGCTATTCGGATCCAATAATGAGTCCACTTTTGTAGAAATAGCACCATTTTAGATCATATTTTTTAAAAATAGCCACTGTCATGAATTTCACGAAATTTGAAACTCCACAAAAATAATTATTTTTTAATTACTAATAAGTGGTTGTTTGTGAATTTACCCATCTATATTTGGTCCCAATCCAGTCTTTGTTGTCAAATGACCTACTCCATTTATTTTTGCAAGAATTACAAGAAAATACACATGACTTCACACCATAACAAAAAATGACCCATGTTTTTAAGGTTTACCAATCCTAGCTCATATTGTACATATTTTAAAAGCACTAGCAAATTCAAAATATGTGTTCTTACAATCATTGCTTCTAAAAGCTATGGAATTAAATTTATGTTCTTACAATNCAACGAAGGAAATAAGAAGGCTTGTATTAAATATACAAAATTTTACATTTACAATTGAGGTAATAAGGACTGACAAAAATGTTATTGCAGACTACCTATCAAGAAAAAGGTACCCAAACTGATGAGAGACAAGAAACAAAACCAGATAGAATTCATAGGAACACATGATCGAGTTATTTTAGGGGCAAGAAACAAAACCAGATAGAATTCTTAGGAACACATGATCAAGTTATTTTAGGGATTGATACATATATAAGANGGCTATATATTTTCTGCTTCTCCTCTTGTGTCACCTGGTTGCAATGTAAGAAAATTGAAGAGTATAAGTCCACCATTGAAGACCATTCAAAACTTTGCTTTCGATTTTTTTTTTCTTTTTTATTAGTTTTTTGGATTAGTGTTGTCCCAATTGATTGAAAATTTAAATTTGAAGTGATTTGGAGTAGATTTGAGCAATATTTGAATTAAATTTCAGAGAAGACGCAAGGAAGAAGACGAAGTCAGTTTTTTGTATAAGTATGTATAATCTTGTATAATAGTGTATATGAGTATAAACAAATCTTATACAGTATTATACACTTTTATACACATTTATACAAGCGTCTGTAGACGAACTTCTTCCATGATTTTCAGTTGCAATCTTGTTCAAAACCAGTCCAAATCTCCATGAAATGACTTCAGTTTTTATATACAACCTCCTTATATTATTTCTAACAAGTCTAAATAACACCCACTCCAAATTTCTTTCAAAATCAAATTCGGAATTTAAACCCACATGTAAGCTTGTTAAAAATCTAATTTTCACCACCCAAATGGATTTTGTTTGTTGAACTAATATTTGAGTCACAATTACTGATTCGAATATTAACTTAAATGCTTGAGGAATCCTTTTTAAAAATTAAATAGTAATTTTGAGAACCTATTGGAGTTGGATGTTGAGTTTTAGCTTATTATTTTTGGGCTAGTTGATTGTAAATTGAAATATGGGCTATAAAATTAAAAAGTATGAATCCCAGTTGTCGTAATATGAAATTTTCCCTTTATTTTTCAAGATGAGTACAAATAGATTAAAAGAATCGTTTTAATTTAGAGTTTAGTAGTTAATTAGAGAGAATGCAAACAAATATAAGGAAACTGTTTAAAAAATTATTCATGTCAAATTAACTTTAAACAAGAAAATAAAAGTTGTTGCAACTACTACAATAAGAAATTCACGTCTCTTTCTCTCTCTCTCTTTTTTTATTATATATATATATATATATATA
>ML387982.1:107084-141416 GCA_005239525.1 Nicotiana knightiana | reverse complement strand
GGAGTTCTTAAATATAAATATGATAAAGAAAAAATAGAACATCACTGCAGGTACTATTCAGGATCTTATACGGAACCACAATTAAAATGGGAGATAAATAGAAAAGAACTATTTGGATTATATAAATGTTTGTTAGCATTTGAGCCATATATCGTTTATAACAAATTTATTGTAAGAACAGATAATACACAAGTAAAATGGTGGATAACACGGAAAATACAAGATTCAGTAACAACGAAGGAAATAAGAAGGCTTGTATTAAATATACAAAATTTTACATTTACAATTGAGGTAATAAGGACTGACAAAAATGTTATTGCAGACTACCTATCAAGAAAAAGGTACCCAAACTGATGAGAGACAAGAAACAAAACCAGATAGAATTCATAGGAACACATGATCGAGTTATTTTAGGGGCAAGAAACAAAACCAGATAGAATTCTTAGGAACACATGATCAAGTTATTTTAGGGATTGATACATATATAAGAAAACTGTTTAAAAAATTATTCATGTCAAATTAACTTTAAACAAGAAAATAAAAGTTGTTGCAACTACTACAATAAGAAATTCACGTCTCTTTCTCTCTCTTTTATTATATATATATATATATATATATATTGATTTTGTTTGATTTTCTGTCCCCGAGTGGGACTAATCCAGATTTGCAGTAACCTTTTATAGTAAGGTCTAAATAAAAATTCTTGAGATAATTCTGTCCCAAATAAACTCAAAACTGTATTATAATATCAAGTCCTTTCTAAGCTTTTTGACCACCAGAAACAGAAATGTTGGTTTTCTACTAAGTTTATTCAGAAGTCTGTTGAAACTTGAAAAACCATGTCAAACGGCATTACTTAAATTTCCACTATATTGTTAACTATCAACATCTCGTTTCTAAATGTATTAGCTAACTTTTCTCACCATAATGTAATTAACAAGTACTCCCTCCGTTTTAATTTAGATGAGCTAGTTTGATTCGGTACGAAGTTTAAGAAGATTTTTTTTTTTGAAACTTGTAATCTTAAAAGCTTAAGGAGTATTTGTGGGGCTATGACATGGTTGGTTATAAAATCTTCTCATTAAAGATAAAATGAGTGAGATGTAGAGTTTAAAATTAAATTATCTCCAAATTTAAAAATATATCATTTAATTTGGACCAGATTAAAAAAAAAATATCTCATTTAATTTGAAACAGAGGGAATAACAACTAACTATTTGGTTTAGATTGATCTAGACGCACGGGGTCATAATGCATGAATTACAATACTGAAATATTTCTTTTCATGTTTGATTTAATGTAATAAAATTTTATACAATGTATAATTTAAATAGGTGTTTACTTTAAAAATGAAGCTAAAAAATTGTTTGCTAGAGAGAGAATTATTTTACATTTTTAATTATTTTAACACATATATTATAATATTCGTATTTTTACTTCAGACTATATTTCGTATAAAATAATATTATATAAACTTCTTGCACCTTATGAATGTATTTATTTATGTGAGAATAGAAATATGAACATATTAATAGGGTAAAATATGCTCATATTAAATGCTCGTATGGTGAAGCGACACGTGGAGCCGAAGACAACGATCTCGTTAGTTCCCAAAAGGAATGGTGTTCATGAAGGCGGAATAAATGCATGTCATCCGGTAGCATTTAATGGAGAATATTCTATAGAATTAAGTGCATAGTACATTACGGAGAATATGGCATTTACTGTCTACCGTTACACATTCTTCAATGGTCCTCATAATTGTCATTTAAGAGAGACTTGATCCTAGGACCTTGTTTCCTTAGTGCAATTATAAATAGAGAGCTCAATAACTATTGTAAGAAACACGAATTTTCTGACAAGCACATACTATACTTTGTTCTAAGCTCAATAATATTTTATCTTCTTGCTTATTAATATTGTTACTACTGGCCCCGGAAACTCTACTCCCGGTACCAAGATTTTTGATGTCTTATCTCGATTTCAACACTAAGTCTTACATTCTTGTTTAATTAATTTATTATTCTGGGATCAAATCGATTCACTTGTCTATAAACCACATATAAATTCAACTATATCGTTTTAGGATTAAATAGTTTGGTACCCACCGTGGGGCCTAGATAATTGTGTAATTGAGTTGATCCTTGCATCTATTACTAACCTTTTTGATTCTTTGTTCTTAGCAAAAATCCTAGAAAAGGGCTGATAACAATGTCAACATCGCTCACAACGTTAGGGCGCAAGGAAATCAGCCTCAACACAAAGATTCGATCAATGACACCCGCAACGAGGGGGATGAGGCCACGTCGGTCCACGACAGGCAATATCTGCGACATGTTCGAGACAACTCCTGATGATGCTGAAGACGAGCACGTCGTTGAAACAGTACGGATCTTGAGGGAGCAACAAAAAGCCATTATGGGACGCCTCTCATGACAGGATCATGTCATGACGAAGTTGAAGCACGCGTTGTCAGGTGCCTCTAACCACGTGAATGGACGAGGTCCAGTTGCTCCGCAAATCAAACAACGCAGAGGGTCGAAAACACCACCCCGAGTGGCGAAGTCGGATTTGACAGGTCCAGGGGAATGGTAGCGGATTTGGTAACAACAATGAGAATGATCATTTTAAAATCGAACCCATGCGATTTATGAGGAAAATAAACGCCCGAATGGATTCCGTGCGTGCCACCAGTGTTGAAAGGACCGGAGTCAAGGAAGTACACCAAATTTCCGTTCAAACCAAGCGCGGCACCAGAGTTGTTCCCGAAGCGGTTCAAAATGCAATACGTGTCGAAGTATGATGGGACTTCAGATCATCAGGAGCACATCACCACCTATACAATGGCGATGAAGGGAAACTATTTAGCTCCGCACGAGATTGAGTTAGTCTTACTGAATAATTCGGGGAGACCCTCACGAAGGGGCCCTGACATGGTATTCACTCTTGCCTGAGCACTCAATAGATTCCTTCGAGATGCTCGCAGATTCTTTCATCAAAGTCCATGCCGGGACCAGAAAGGTTCAAGTCCGAAAGACCGACATATTCAAGATTGCACATGGAGAGTTTGAATTGTTGCGGAAGTTCGTGACCAGATTCCAGAAAGAAAGAATGCTGTTAGTTTACCAGATGAGTGGCAGTTGAAGCATTTACTAAAGGGTTGAATCCGGGAAGTTCTGATGCTTCCCGAAAATTGAAAGAAAATCTGCTCGAGTTTCAAGCAACAACATGGGCGGATGTTCACAACTGATACAAGTCAAAGATAAGAATTGAAGATGATCGGCTCGGTTTTCGGCATTAACCAAGGTCATGGACCAGGAAAAGAATAAGGAGAAATCAAATGATGATTTCGACACAGATCGACAGTCTTTAAGGGGTCAGTTTTTGCCCTATGAAATGGCCGAAAGACGCAGTAGAGGTTTCCGGTCGATGGATAGATTTGCTACTGATAGGAGGTCTGATCGCGACTATAATAATAGATCATTGTAGGACAAGGAGATATCGGGTTCCCAATATTCCTCACACCCCAGGCTATCCAAATACAACTTCAACGTCAGCGTACTGGAGCTGGTGTCGGCTATGAGGAACATTAAGGAAGCTTGGTTCCCTAATCCGATGAGATCCTATCCCATTCAAATGCATCCTAATTTGTGGTGCGAATACTATGGGACCAATGGCCACCAGATAGGGGACTGCCGATATTTGCGTGAGGAGGTGGCGACATTGCTGAAAAACGGCTATCGTAGAGAATTTTTAAGTGATCGGGCTAAACACAACTATCGCTGCAATCGTGATAACACGAAACCTTCAAAAGCAGGAAAAGATCCTTCGTGTTTGGCGATCAACATGATTTTCAAGGGGAACGAGATTAATAGTGTGATATTTTCGGCGACAAAAAAGATGAAGGTGTCAGAAACCCACAGTAAGAGACTCCGGGAAGTCGTTGAGGATGATAATACTTTCACGGAGGAAAACTCTAGGGGTGTCCGTCGGTCGATACGGTATGGTATTTAGATCGGATCGATATTTTCAATATTCGGTTTCGTGAAATACTATACCAATACCATACCTAATTAAATTTGGTATGATTCGGTTTTTCTCCTTTCGATTTCGGTTTCTTCGGTTCGATAACTTCGGTTTATTCGGTGTGAATGCTAACTAGTGCATAGAGTCATAGAAGGTAATATTCTTAACTAAAGTACTCAAAAGTACAAAACTAAAAACGTTTGTCGACAAAAGTTTTGTCCAAAACCAATAAATACCAACCAAGAGAGAGAAAACTTAGAGAAATATCTTGTTACTTGCTTAGATCTAATTGATGAGCTAGAGAATAAAGAAAAGTAAAATTTTAGATTTCTTATATTTAAGTTATAATTAATAAAATGTGTATTGTGTAATATAATCTATATTTTGGTACGGTATCGAAATTTCGATATTTTATTTTAAAATACCAAATAGCATACCTAATACCATTTTTAAAAAAAACTTAAACCAAATATCATACCGAATACCAAAATACCAAATATCAAAATTTTCGGTTTCAGTACGATAATTCAGTATTTATCAAATTATGCACAACCCTAGAAGACGTAGATGGACTACTGCTATCGCGCAATGATGCTCTGGTAATCTCTTTAAATATTCTAGATTTTAAAATAAAACGTGTTTTGGTGGATCTAGGAAGTTCGGCTAATATTATCCAGTGGAGAGTGCTGGAGCAAACCAAGCTCATCAGAAGTATCATTTCGGCAACAAAACTTCTCACCGAGTTCAACCTGCAAGCGTGACAACCCGATGAGAGATCCCGCTGCCCACGAATGCGGAAGGGGTGATGAAGATGACCCTTTACGAGGCAGTGGACGATGATATGGGATATAATATTAACATGGAGAGACCATGGATGCACGAGATGAAGGTTGTGCCGTCAATGTATCATCAATTGTTGAAATTCCCAACTTCCGAAGGAATTAAACTAATAAGAGGTGGCCAACCGGCAACAAGGGAGATGAATGCAATCTTAGTTCCCAGTTGCAAAGGGAAGGAGGATGCATCATAGCAATTACAGGAACCGGCGCCTGCTCTCGAGCTAACGAAGTCAACCAAGGGGAGGATTCGTCGGAATCCTATAAATTACCAAGATATTTCCAAGTACCAGAACAAATAGACGCAACAAAATCCATAACGGAAAAATTTGAGCAAGTCGTGTTGTGCGAAAAGTTCTTACAGATGAAGTTCCATTTGGGGACAAGTCTAAGAGATCAAGTATGAATTTATAGAATTTCTTGAGTTTAATGTTAACTGTTTTATGTGGTTGCATATGGATATGACAGGTATCCCGCCAGAAGTGGCCATGCACAAACTAAGCCCGAATCCCAACATCCCTCCGGTAAGGAAGAAAAAACGTCCTATCGCCGAGGTCAGAAACAAATTCATCAAAGAAGAGGTAACTCGTTTGCTTGATATCGGTTCAATCTGGGAGGTAAAGTATTCAGACTGGCTAGCTAATGTAGTATGTAGTTTCAAAGAATAATAATAAATTTTGCATGTGCATAGACTATGAGAATTTAAATAAGGTGTGCCTAAATGACTCGTTCTCATTGTCAAACATTGATCAAATGATTGATGCGACGTCCAGGCATGAGTTAATGAGTTTCCTCGATGCTTACTTCGAGTACAACCAAATAAAAATGAACCCAAAGTATCAGGAAAAAACTTCATTCATAACGAATTTCGGCACATATTGCTATAATGTGATGCCTTTCGGGCTAAAGAACGCCGGAGCCACTTATCAGCGGCTAGTAAACAAAATGTTCAAGAAACAAATTGGGAAAACCATGGAAGTTTACATAGATGATATGCTGGTCAAGTCTTTGAATGCAGGTGATCATGTTAAACACTTGCAAGAAATCTTTGACATCTTAAGAAAGCAAAAGATGAAGCTTAACCCCGAGAAGTGTGCGTTCGGAGTTAGCTCTGGTAAGTTCTTGGGCGTCATGGTGTCGCAAAGGGGGATCGAGGTCAACCCCGATAAAATTAAATCTATCAAAGACATCCCGGACCAGCTATCAAGCGTGAAAAAGGTTCAAAGATTGACAAGAAGACTGACCGCTTTAAGCAGATTCATTTCCCGATCTTCAGAAAAATGACATAATTTCCTTTCACTCCTTAAAAATAAGAACAAATTCAAATGGACTCCGGAATGTCACCAGGCTTTGAAGGATTTGAAAAGGTATTTGTCGAGTCCTCCATTACTGTTAAAACTGGAGGAAGGCGAAACAATTTTTAATTTACTTAGCAGTCTCGAATGTAGCGGTAAGTGTCGTTTTAGTCTGTGAAGATGAAGGTACGCAATCTCCTATCTATTATATTAGTAAAATTTTAACGGGAGCAGAAACTCGCTACCCACATCTTGAAAAATTGGCCTTAGCTCTCATAGTCGCCGCTTGAAAGCTTAGGCCTTATTTCCAATGTCATCTGATAGCCGTGGTGACCACTTTTCCCATGCAAAATATTCTTCACAAACCTGAACTTTCATGTAGGCTGGCTTTATGGACATAGAGTATAAACCTAGGACTACAATTAAGTCACAAGTTTTGGCCGACTTTATGGCCAATTTCAGTCTGGGACTGTTACCTTTGGCTCCCAAAGAAGCAGTAATGGCGTCAGAATTGACATAAGGAGTTTGGACTTTGTTCACGAACAGAGCTTCCGATGTGAAAGTGTATGGGCTCGGCGTAATGCTAATCACACCCTCGAGAGAAACCCTAAGGCAGGCCATACCTATGGCTAACGACGAAGCAGAATACGAATCTTTGATGGCATGAATCGAGCTGGACCGGGGACTGGATTACGAGATCATAAAAATCAAATGCGACTCCCAATTGGTAGTAAATCAAGTTTACGGGATCTTCGAAGCCAAAAAGGAATGCATTCAACAATATATAATGAAAGTCCAGGATCTGCTTGAAGCCTTGCACGGTTCAGGGAATGGTCAATTACCCATATCCCAAGAGAAGAAAACGCGGAGGCAGATACATTAGCCAATTTGGGATCGTCCACGGAAATGAAGGGATCGAAATCCGATTTATGCATTCGATATTGGATGCAGACATCTATTACGAAGTAAACACAACCAATTTGGTTTGGGACTGGAAAAATGAGATTATTGACTATCTCGAGCTCGAAAAACTGCCTGAAGATCCCAAGGAAACTCGGGAACTGCGCACTAAAGCAGCTCGATACAACTTCAAGAAAGGTCAACTGTATAGAAGATCATTCCAAGGCCCGTTGGCCCGATGTTTGGGAGCTTCCGAAGCCAACTATGTCATGCGGAAAGTCCATGAAGAGATTTGCGAAAATCACTGAGGGCGGATTCCTTAGTGCTAAAATTAATTAAGGCAGAATATTACTGGCCCCGTATGAAACATGATACCAAGGCTTATGTTCAGAAAAGTGATAAATGTCAACGCCACGCACCATCGATACTTCAATCGACAGAGCTATTACATTCTATTTTGTCGTCATATCCGTTCATGAAGTGGGGGATGGATATAGTCAGTCCGCTGTCGCCTGCCCCCAATAAGCTAAGATTTATTTTGATTTTATTTCACTATTTTTCTAAGTGGGTTGAAGTAGGTCCTTACCAAAAATCGGCGAACGCGAAGTGATAGATTTGTTGTGGAATAATACATAATTACCCCATTGGGGTTGTACCAAAGTGCCAGTTGCACCCCTTAAAAATATGAGTGTCCTATGGCCCCCTGATTTTATTTGAACTATACTAAATACCTTCTTTTTAGCTAACGTGGCTCTTGATGTGTTTTACACCTGATGATTGCGTGTGAAAGGCCAAAATTTTTCTTTTTTATCTTTCTTCTTTTATTTTATTCTCTTTCTTGTATACTTCTACCTTAAATCTCCATCCACCATTTTCACACCCCCAGCAGCTAACTTCTTCCCTCTTCTTTTCTTTTTTCTACTTTTTTTTTCTTATCCTTTATTTATTAATGCCTTGACTTTTTTTTATCGTTTCTTTTTTATATTTACATTTGTCTTCTTTCTTGTAATATTTCGCCGGATAAGTTGATGATTCCGGTGAGAACCAAATTTTTTGTTACATTTATGTTTCTTCTTTTCATTTTACTTCTTTTTTCTTTTATAGTTTTCTTTACTTTTTTTTCGTTCTTTCCTTTCTTCTTTATTTTTACCGTTTTTTTTTCTTTACGATGTTTCTCAGTGGAAAAAATGGTGATTCCAGCGACATCATCTTTCTGCCAATTTTTCTCCATCATTTATTGTTCTATTCCCCATAAATTTAGAACATCATTTTTACGCTATTTAAAGGGCCTCACAAATTTTATCTTGTCTATTATCTACGACAATCTTTTGATTTAAGATAATAGTTTTTCGGTGGGTGATGTAGGGTGACTGGCCAAAAGGAGTAGAGAGAGGGGGGAGACGAAAGGTTATGGTTACAAAGGGGAAAGAGGAGAAATAGTGAAGAAGGAGATATAAAGGAAAAAAATGCAAAAGAAAAAGAATAAAATAAATTTAAAAATACAAATAAAAACGTAAACTGAAAAAACTTAAAAACAAAATGAATTTGGCACGTGGAAAGAAAAGAATGACGCGTGATTTGCACTTCTTTTTTTGAAACTGGGGATGGATTAAAAATGTGGTACTTATTACACTTCTAACAAATGCAGGAGGGTCATAGGACACCCATATTTTTAAAGGGTGCAACTGGCACTTTGGTACAACCCCAATGGTTTGTTGTGGGAAAATATAATTTGCAGATTTGGGATACCAAAAGACATAGCCTGCGACAACGTGCCACAATTTATCGGCGCAAAGCTCACAAAATTCCTTGAAGACTTGAAAATCAAAAGGATCATATCATCGCCATATCGCCCGACTGCAAAGGGTCAAGCAGAATCAACAAACAAGGTGATTATTCAAAATCTCAAAAAGAGATTGGAAGCAGCCAATGGCAAATGGTCCGAATAGCTACTAGGAGTACTATGGATGTATCGAACAACGACCAAATCAAGCATGGGGAGACTCTTTTCTCTCTTGTATGTGGAGTAGAAGCCCTGATCCCGGTGGAAGTAGGAGAACCTACCTTGAGATATTTTCGAGCGGACAAAGAAGCAAATTATGAAGCAATGTTGGTCAAATTGGAGATGCTTGACGAACGCAGGGACTTGGTACATATAATGATGGCAACCCAAAAATAGAGAATGGAAAGATATTACAGTCGAAGAGCCAACCCCCGCTATTTCAAAGTAGGAGACTTGGTCTTAAGGAAAATGACTCAGAATACCCGGGAGCTCAATGTAGGAAAGTTAGGTCCGACTTGGGAAAGCCCCTACCGGGTTTCAGCTGTCACTGAGAAAGGGTCATACAAATTGGAAAATCAAGACGGAGTAAATTTGTCAAGCAACTGGTACGTGTCACACCTCAAAAGGTACTATTATTGACGAGCATCGCCTATACTGAAAGTATGTGCTGCACTCTTTTTTGCCTTCGTCCAGTTTTTGTCCCAATTGGATTTTTCTGGAAAGGTTTTTAACTAGACAACAACGGAAAACATACTACTAAGGAAGCTTCTCAGCAGAAATAAGACCTTAAAATGACAGGGACGCATATAACAGATCGCTATAGAGCGGTTAGATAATCTTTTGCTCGATAGCAAAATTCCTACTAGGAAGTAAAATTTTCTATTGGGCCAAATATTACCCGACCGTTCACGAGTGCAAGCCACTGGAGATTGTTAGATAGTCTTTGGCTCAATAGCAAAGTTCCTAAGGGGAAGTGAAGATTGCTATCTAACTAAAGATTATCTAACAATCCACTGCTGGAATCTTCAAAGGATCAAGACTTCCAGTGTTCAAATTCGCATCCTTCACATTCAAACACTAGGGGGGAATGATATACGACGATAACTGCCACATCAACCGGGACTAAGAAATTTGGGAACAAAGTCTTATCATCGGGACCGGGGACTGCGCGATAAGCCTCGTAGAAACAAGTTGTACAAGTTAGCCACAAGTAATGGCAATTCCTTTTAAGCACAACGAATGCTTATGTACTTTTGGAAATGGACGGAAAAACGTAAAGTTCTTTTATTTTAATCTTGTCTCTTATCTGAACGATGAATTAATTTTACCATTTGAAAGTTAAACAAGTACTTCAAATGCTACTGATGTAATGAACAGGGGACGCTCTCTTCAAGAGCACCGTAAACATAAGAGGGACCTCTCTTATTAAACCCTCACGGTAAATGATTGATTTCGGAAGAACTTATGCCTGGAATCCAAATTCTATCGGGAGAAAAATACACCTGAAGCCTTGCATAATTCGATGCAAAGAGAAAAATTTATGCAATACTTAAATGCAAAGTACGCAAAGAGAGAAACTTGCACAGTACTTAAACGAAAAAAATACTTTTATTCACAACAAACGTGCCAAGCGGCACAAATACAGAGGTATGTAAAAGAAAAGAAAGCAAAAAGCTAAACGACTGCACCCCCCCAAATCCGGAGGAAAGAAGCATCTGCACCTCCTGGAGAAGTAGTCGGATATGCCGCTGGCTTAATATCTTGGCCTTCAACATCATACCCTTCCGGTTCTTCTTAAGTCCCCAAGAATTCAGAACCAAAATCAGGAGAGTCAGTAGTATTAGGTTGGACCGGGAGACCCTTTCGGCCAGTTGACTCTAGCTCACGGGCCTTAGAGATTTCGGCATCAAAGTCAATGACGGCCGGTTTGGACTCTTCCAAGGTTGTTCTCCTCATGCTATACATAGAATATGTTTTTTCAACAATGAGGGAAATTTCTCGGCATGGAAGCTCTTCCTTAAGACAGTCAACCTCGGTCGAAAGGTTATCCCGCTCAGTCCTAGCAGTCTGGAGGATGATATCAAGGTCACGGACAGTAGAGTTAAAATTTTTATTGTGTTCTATGACTCTCTTATGCCTCTCTTCCAGCCGGGCATACTTCTCCTAGGCAACAATAACTTCTTCAGTTTTAGAGTTCAATGTCGCCTCCAAATTATTCAGTATTTCAATAGAGGCAGCCTCGCGATCAGATGCAGCAAGAACAACATTGTGGATCTCATCCCATTTTTCCCTAACTTCTTCAAATTGTACCCTTAACAGGGCAGCCTCTTGGCCGAGGGTCACTACCTCTTGCTCGCTTTGCTGACACTGAGACTCCAACTCAACAGCCTCAGCAGCTCGTGCTTCCAGTTCCAGGAGACGAGCAATAATTTGATCTCGCTCAACTAACAATTGATCCCACTCAGAGGTAAGCTCCTCCTTATCAAGAATTAACCTTTGAAGGCCCCCAATATCAAGGAAGTTAGCCTGCAAAACAGAATTACAAACTAAAAACCTTGTCATAACAACGATAGAAGAAACAACAAAGGAAATAAAAATTGTACCGTCGCTGAGTTGTTTATGCATTGTTCACCAAAAATTATCCCGAGAGAGATTGTATTTTATTCCTATCCTTTTTTGAAGCTAGAGGCTTCAGATAATTAACAAGTTCCACCGTCCGAACATCAGATGGCATCTGGTAGAAACCGAGAGGGGGACACTCATCCTCCTTCGAGGATCTTTGGAGGGGGCAAAATAATTATTCCCCAAATCCCTATGAACTGGGGACTGAGGTAGAGGGACACCTTCTTTCAAATGACTACGGCAGGTGGAGATGGTCTAGCAGTTACTGGTGGTGAAGGAAAGGTCGAAGAAAAAGGAGATGAAGCTGATAGAGTTGTAGGTTGAGAAGCAACTGCGGCAAATACGGTGCTAGTTGTTGGTTTCTCATCAACCGAAGACGGAAAAGACTCGGTACCCAGCCTCACTGTACAGGGCGCGACGAATGGGACTCGGAAGCGAGAGTTAGCATCTTCCACCATAACATATTCCCTCTAGAGTGTCGGAGTGTCGTCCTCGATTGGTATAACTAGCTCAACAAATTGAGCATTTTGTCGAGATAATGAAGGTCATCATCTTCTATGTAGAGGATCCCCCTCATCACTGGCTCCTCCATCGTCATCGATCAGTACGATGTTTATGACTGGTTTGGGTGCGTGTATCACTCTGTAAATTTGGACTAGGTGTGGACATTTTAAATAAGTATCAATTTGACATCTTAGACATAAGAATTCATATCGGGATGAGTATGGGTGGAAATAGTTATTTTGGAATAAAGACGGAGAGTGAGGTGCATAAGATTCGATAAAATCGACTAAGTTTATGGAAGGTCTGTCTTCTATTAGGTTTTCTTGAAAAACTATTAAGAATTTGGGAAAACATAAAACAGTAAAGTTGTAACCCTTTGAAATGTCTTTTCAATGATATATTATGGATCCTAAACGTACCTCTTTGGAAAATTTTATATGCATTTTACTAGACAATGTGCAGTTTGCGCGCTCATGTGCGCGCCCAGGTGTTCCCGTACGCGGCCGCGAACTTGTGGAAGTACCACTACCTTTGATGCACATTCAGGTGCGTGGTTGGGCCTTTAACTGTGGATGAGCACATCCGAGGTTCGTTTTAAAATCCCTACTTCATACCCCACACTCCAAAACACAAAAACTTGCTCTAGAAAGGGAAGCTCTAAAGAACCTAACCTCCCCAAGGTCCCTCCATCATCCAATGTAAGTTCTAATGGTGATTCTAAGTTAATTTCAATTCTGAAACACCTTATTAACATGGGTAACCCTTCAAATCATTAGATATTCGATTGAGACACCATCGTTGAGAGAAGAAACTCTAGAACTTGAATTCAAGAGGATTGAACGTCAAAAGGTAATATCTTCATCCTCTAATTGATTATAGCACTGGATTAATGATTATAGACTATATGTTCAAAGATATGAGTTGATGGGTCTGATAGAAAATCATGAATGATTATAGGTTTGGGTTGTTGATTGTTGATTATTGATTAAGGGTGTTGTTTATCTTATGGACGATGAAGAATGATATTGATTATAGCAAGTTGAGATTTTAGAATTTTATAGGAGTAAGAGAATGGGATGTTGGGCGTAGAAATACCATTAATGAGGGCTATGAAGCTTTATACCCACCAAGTGTTTGATAAAATGCCTAAGTGATCAAAACATGAGTATTATTGCTAATATGGAATCCCTTTGACTTGTATTGATATAAATTAAAGTTGAAAGGGTTGACGAATATTGTATTATGCTCGAGAGTAGGAAGTTAAGGTATGTGAGGCTAACTTTCTATATTTGGGATTGTTAATGATTCTCCCTACACTACGTTTCTTTTACGACGTTACTGATTGCCTTAGAAATATAGTTAAGCCTAGTTCCTTGAATAGTTGTAGAACTTCTATTCTCTAGCTTCGTAACTCATTCAAGACTTCCATTCTGAATGTTGTGAGATTAGTGTGTAATCAATATGAACTTGGTTTGGTGGCTATGAGTCTTAATATAGATTACTCAACATGTCATAAATAGTTGAAGTTTCAGTTTTCATAATCAGTTCATGAATACATGTCTCCGTCTAGTCCTATTCAGCATTCCAGTATCATGAAACTCAGTATGATCCAATATTTCAGCATCATGTATTGCAGTACGAATCTCAGTTCCTGAATTTAAATTTTTGAATGTTGAACACCTGTATTTGGGCCTGAGATCGCATTTTATGCTTTATGCATCTTTGGGCATGAGGCCGCAGTTTATGCTTTATGCCTCTTTGGGCCTGAGGCCGAAGTTTATGCTTTATGCATTTTTTGGGCCTGAGGCCGCAATTATGTATACGTCTACTTGGTCCTGATACTGTAGTTTGTGCACATATATATTGGGACTGAGGCTGCAGTTTACTTATTCAGATAAACATGTGGTTCATCATTCAGAAAAGGGGGTATTCATATCCTTACTTCCTTTGTTCAGTTCAGCTATCAGTTATCATTCAGTTATTAGTTATCAGTTATCAGTTCATTTTCAGCATTTACAGTTCTTTCTTTCAGTTGCTTTACATACCAGTGCAATTTAAATGTACTAACGTCCTTTTCGTCCAGGTCCTGCATCTTAAGACGTAGGTAATTATTTACTGGTTGACGATCTAGGATTCTCGTACCTGCTATTTGGTGAGCCCTAGTTCTTTCTCGGCATTATCATTTCTTTCTAATTTTTCTGTATTTACAGTTAGTCGGTTTTTTCAGTACTTCCTTAGAGGCTTCATAGACTAGAGTAATAGTTAGACAGAGTCGCAGGCTTTTCATGTTAAGCAATTTTGGTTACAGATACGTTTCAAGCTTATATTAGTGTTTTCGCACTTGATTTATATGATTCAGACTTTCAGTATATCATCATGTATTAGTTTATCTTCCATAATCAGTATGTTGTGATATAAAATGTTAGTTCAACCATCCAATTTTGCTCGGTCACATGTAGTCAGGCACTAAGTATCGTATTATGTCTAGGTCAAGGTTTAGGGCGTGACAGTGTGGCGCTCATCACCACAACGTCCGTGGATAGCTGGGGCCAGATGTTGTTCGCCTTTTTTATTTTTTCCCTCGGCTGTAGAAGAACTTCGCCTTTTTTGTTGCTTGTCCTCTGGCCGGGGACTTCGAGATGAAACACTTGCGCCAGAAACAGGCTCGATGACACCTGTTAGGGTAAAATCCTCCTGTAGCAACCTCATCGCATAAGCTGGATCAGCCAAAACGCCCTCCTCGAGGACGGTAACAGACCCCTACGGAAGGCTTGAATCTAACAGGAATGAAAGGTTAACCAATTTTTCTTATACGATAAGTGAAGGCAACATAAGTTCAACTTACCATGATTTTTGGCCTTCCACCCATATTTAAGGGCCAGTTCCTTCCACTTGCGTGTCTTAGGCATAGTAACATCCAGAACCTTCTGGACCCACTGGTCCAAGCCTTTAATCCTAGGTAGTGTCCAGTGAGTTCATGTAATAGTGAAAGAAGAAGGATCAGTAATAGCATGGGACAATCTTTAACTAGAAAGACAGACAATGTACTTACGAGTGCGGTTCCATATTCAGGAAATGATGGAGTCGTGGCTGGGATGGTTTCTCTGGTGGCGACCGCAACGAACCGCTCCATCCACCCACGGTCGTTGTCATCATTCATGCTAGTTATCAAAGCATGGTGACCATGCTTGTTGAAGTTTATCATCCCCCCATGGAAAATCTTGGGGGAATATAGTCTCATCAGTCGAGCCAGGGATAGCTCTTCTCTCATCTCCTAGCATAGACACCGAAGACAAGCAACAATCCGCCACACAGAAGTGCTCGCCTGTGCCAAGCAGACTTGGTAACGAATGGAAAACTCCTAGATAACGAAGTCAAGCCTCCCGCTTAATAAGAACGGGCCCAGAGTAAAGGGATACATATAAACATACGTAAAACCTGTTTCGTAGAAGGTTACCCGCTCCGCCAGGTCAGGAGCAATGATGTTTAAATCTTGACAACCACAATCTTCCTTCACAGCAGGGATACTAGAAGGACAAATGGAAGAAGGATGCACGCCAACATCCCATGTTCGGTGGTTAGAAGAATGGTACTTATCTTCAAAGTCCTTATTTGTGATAATCTTCCCGGGAATAATAGTGCTCACCATGGGAGGAGCATCATCATCAACACTTTCTTTGTTTTTTGAAGCACTGGAATTTCTGGAAGAGGAGGCCATTGTTATCATAAGAGAATAAGGGTTTTTCTCTGAAAAAGAAGATTAGAGGAAGTGGAAAACAAGTATTAGTTGAGTAAAGAGAGTTTGATAGAGTTTGGAAAGTTATGAAGTGAAAGGAGAAGGTTGATGCGTATAAGTAAAATAATAGGCGGCAAAAATCGTGGCCATAATTACCTCGATAACTGGAAAAAGTGTTGTTGAATTGTGGGATGACGCGTGTTCAGGGCATTAAATACAAAGAGACGCACGTCTAATCAATCGACAGAAAATTTTCAGAGGGGGCCAGAGAATTTCCCGCCAAGAAAGGTATCCTTACCAACTTTCCGGTGACACAAGGTTATGCCACCGGAAAGCAGGGAGACTATCCGTGTACGATAAAATATGTTCATACTAAATGCTCGCATGGTGAATCGACACGTGGAGGCGAAGGAAATCAGGTCTGAAGGCAACTCGTTGGTTCCCGAAAGGTATGGCGTTCATAAAGGTGGAATAATTTTCGACCATACCCGGTACAATTTAATGGAGAATATTCTATAGCATTAAGTGCGTAGTCCGTTACAGAGTATATGGCATTAACTGCCTACCTTTGCACATTCTTCAATGACCCTCATAATTGTCATTTAAGAGGGGCTTGATCCTAGGACCTTATTCCCTAGGTGCAATTATATATAGAGAGCTCAACAACCATAGTAAGGGACACAAATTTTCTGACAAACACATATTATAGTTTGTTCTAAGTTCAATAATATTTTATCTTCTTGCTTATTAATATTGTTACTACTGCCTCCGGAAGCTCTTCTCCTGGAACCAAGATTTATGATGTCTCATCTCGATTTCAACGCTAAGTCTTACATTCTTATTTAAGTTTTAGGATCAAATCGATTCACTTGTCTATAAACCATGTATAATTCAATTGTACTATTTTATGGTTAAATAACTTATCCCACCTTTTTATATGGGACAAGTTATAGTGTTATATCGATGTTTTGGTATAAAAATAATACTCATTTTAGCTAATACTTCTTGTAGACAATACATTTGCGTCGAGAAACTATAATCAAGACCGAAAAATATTGCAACAATCGTAGTATTTGATTTCAAATAATTTGAGTGTAAAATATCTATGAGTCCTCTGATTCTTCTTTCCAATAGTAAATAAATTCAAGGACCTTTGAGCTTGATCTTGAATCTATATTTTTTGTTGCGAATGATGGTCTTGAATTCAATTAACACGAACTTTGATTTAAACTCGTACTCCTTGAATCTTGACTTGTTTTTCGTTCTTGAGCTTGAACTTTATTTCTTGAACTTGAAGTTCTTCGTTCTTGTGCTTGAACTTGATTTCTTGAACTTGAACTTGATTGCTTGAAGCTTGAAAATTATAGAGAAATTTGCGGTGTTTGATCCACGAGCTCTTTATTGCTTTCTGTTATAACTTCTGTTGTCTTTCCTGAGTTATGAAGACCCCTATTTATAGTTGTAGGAGAGAAGCGTTATGATAAGAATAATATCTTTCCAACCAATCATATTGAAGAGTGACAAGGCCGCATTTGATTGGCCAGAACATGTCACTTGCACATGTGGCGCGGTTTCATTGGCCTTTTAATTTGACTTGGCATGCCTTGTCATTTTGACACGTGGTATGATCTCATTGTCTCTTCTGTTTGACTTGGCATGCCACGTCAATTGACGCGTGGCACCATACTGGGCCTCTAGGAATATGACATATTGGGCCTAATGAAGTGGGCTCATCATTTGTAGCCCAACTAAATTGGCCAGCCCAATCAATATTTATTGGACTTAAGTAATTAATCTAATAATATTAGCCCTTAATATTTATTTAGACTAATATATATATATTGAATTTAAATTATAATCCAAATAATTATTGGATTTAAATTCAATAAATTTTAGATGCCTACAAATGCCCCTTACTTCAAGATTTGTTGAAGTATAAGCTTGGCGTATTACGAAGATCAAGCTTGAAGTATTAGTGACATACTTTATGGATTTTGAGTGTAGTTTAGTCTTAAAATAATTTCAACTTAGTTGAACATGTAATCAAGTAAGAATTTACATAAGCAAGCTCAAAAATCCAAGTCACTCCCCATATTTTCACATAAAAGAAGTTCAAAATACTATGTTTTAATAGTGCAGGTGACTAAGTGTATCTTTCATGGATTTCCTTTAGTTCCTCACTATTGATAGATGCTTTTTCCAATAGTAATAGGTGGACTTGACTTAGTTGTCATTTTCTCTTTATGCCTAAATATTTACTTTTACATGCTGATACACTCAAATTACACCTAAACAAATGGTATAAGGCGGTCAATGTCAAATATAATAACCCAACTAGGTTGGCGTCGAATCCCACAGGGAATAGGTGTGAAAAGGTTACTTGAATAGTGTGAAACTTGACGTAAGTCGTAATGCTGATCCGTTAGCTTAAAAGAGAGTGTTTTAATTATGTGTAATACAGAAAACTATTGTGTTGTGAAAATGTAATTAATTTGATTAACGAAACCAAGGTTGTACTTGTCACAACCCCAAATCCTAAACCGACCGTGATGGCGCCTATCGTGGAACTAGGCTAGCCAATTCACATATTTACAGTTTCTTTCCAAAAATCCCAACTCATTTTCATCAATTCATAAACGCATATAAAATTACTGAACCTATTAAGCAAAATAAACAGTCTAAACCATCCCCAAAATCCGGAGTCAACATGTCATGAGCATCTAAGGAATATAACAAAAGTCTACTATTATAATACAAACCACGGGACGAATAACTAGGTACAACATAAGAAGGGAAAACAGAGATGCTGCGGACGCTGAACAACTACCTCTATGTCCCGAACTCCGGCTCCGCACGGAATAGACGGCTAACGCTCAGTATGAGCACCTGTATCTGCACACAGGGGTGCAAGGAGTAATGTGAGTACGCCAACTCAGTAGTAATGAAAATAAATCAAGTCTAAGCAGCAAGAAACACATGAAATCAAATCATCAGTTCACAATATGTACAACTTTTCTTTCCAACAGNTCAGCCCCTCGGGCAACCTCACTGTCACTCATGCCTCCCAATCACTCGTCACTCGGCACTCGACGCTCGGCAATCGCACTCAGTAGGTACCTGCGCTCACTGGGGGTGTGTACAGACTCCGGAGGGGCTCCTTCAGTCTAAGCGCTAATATCAAGCCACCTCGTGGCGTATCATATCCTCACAAATTAGACCCTCGGCCTCACTCAGTCAAAAACTCTCAAAAGCACCTCGGGCGTATCAGTAAAACGGGGTAGTCGACCCAAAATATCATTTTTATATCTCAAAAATAGTGTAAATAAGTCTGAGTTTCAAAAATAGTTAAGCACAGTATGACTGAGTGTAAATCATAAATCAACAGTGAGGATATAACAGTAAAAAGCCCCCAAGGGGTCTAAACAAGTCGGCATGAGGCCCCAAACATGGCTTATAGCCCAAATATATCAATAATTTTTGGAACACAATTTAGCATAAGATTTAGAGTAAAATACGTAACTCAATAGTTGCCGCGGAGAGGACCAAGTCCAATCCAAAATCATTTCGCGCCACATACTCGTCATCCAACATGTGAGCCATTCTAAAAATAGTGAGAAATATGAAGTCCGGGGTTTCATACCCTCAGGACAAGAGTTATAGCCATTACTTACCTCTACCCGGCCACAATACTAATCCGCGATGCTCTTACCCCTCAGATTGGCTACCGATTGCTCCGAATCTAACCAAAACCAGATTAACATCATCAATATACGCCTAAGGAACAAAACCCAATCGAAAACTATCAATTTAGACACAATTCTCGAAATTCGGCCAAACCCGACCCTGGGCCCACGTCTTGGAATTCGATAAAATTTACATCACTAGAATCCTCGTCCTCCCATGATTCTATACATACCAAGAACACCAAAATCGGACCACTATTGCCCACTCAAATCATTGAAAGAATTTTCCAATTCTCATGCACCTAATTTCCTCATTTTTGGGTTTAAATTCAACAAATTCCCGGTTTAATTACTTAGAAAATGACATAGAAATGAGTTATGAAGTTGAAAACCTTACCTCCAATTGATTCCCTTCGATTTCCTCTTCATACCCCCTCAAAGAGCTCCCAACTCGTTCGATAATGGAGGAAAAATGAATTAATCTCGCAAAAATGGCCTTTTAAAACATTTTGCCCAGCACTATAATTTCCTTCAGTGCGATCGCGACTCCAGCCATGCGATCGCGATGCACAGCCCAGACCACACTACGCATTCGCGTACCAACACACGCGATCTCATAAAACAAATATCCATCCCGCACTTGCGCCTCAGAACCTCTATGCGATCGCACAAAGGGCCACGCGATCACACTGCTTCACCTGCCCAACCTATGCTATCACAATCCTTATTATGCGATCGCATAGAACAAATTTCCTGACCTAATATTTTACTCTACGTGATCGCGGATAAATTCACGCGATCACAGTGAAGAATTCACTGCTGCTAAAACACCAGAAAAACAGGAGACTCCTTAAGACGAAAAATGCCCGTTTGAGCATCCGAAATACACCCGAGGCCCCCGGGACCTCAACCAATCCTACCAACACACCCCATAACATCATTCAAACTTAGTTGAGCCTTCGAAACACCAAAAACAACACAAAAACACCAAAATTACATCAAATTCAAGCCTATGAACTTTGAAACTTCTAAATTTCGCCAATGATGCCGAAACCAACCAAAACACATCCCATTGACATGAAAATTTGCATGCATATCCAAAATGACATTACGAACCTGTTCCAACTTCTGCAATTCCATTCCAACCTTGATAGCCTATTTTCCACTGCCGACTGGAAATCGCCAAAAACTAACTTTCGCCAATTCAAGCCTAATTCTACACTGGACATCAAAACTTTATCCCGATCACACTCCTAAGTCCAAAATAACCTAACGAAGCTATCCGAGCCATAAAATCTACATTCCGAGGTCATTTACCAATAAGTCAACTCCCAGTTGACTTTTTCAACTATTAAGCTAATTTAAGAGACTAAGTGTCTCTGTTCTCACCACAATCAGTCCGAACCTGAACCAACCGACCCAACACAACATAAATAAGCTAAACAACGTATGATAAAGTAGAAATGGGGGAAATGGGGCTAATTTCATGGAACGATCGGCCGGGTCGTTACATCCCCCCTCTTAAACAAACGTTCATCCTCGAACGGGTCTCGAAACATACCTGGAGTCTCGAATAAGTGAGGATATCTGCTCCGCATCTCCCCCTCGGTCTTCCAGGTGGTATCCTCCACCGACTGTCCTCTCCACTGAACCTTCACTGAAGCTATATCCTTAGACCTCAGCTTCCTGACCTGACGAACCAAAATAGCCACTAGCTCTACCTCATATGACATATCACCCTTAAGCTGAACCGTGCTGAAGTCCAAAACATGAGACGGGTCACCAACATACTTCCGGAGCATCGAAACATGGAACACTGGATGAATACTCGATAAGCTGGGAGGCAAGGTAAGTCTATAAGCCACCTCCCCAATCCTCTGAAGCACCTCAAATGGCCCAATGAACTTGGAACTCATTTCCCCTCTTCCCGAACCTCATAACACCCTTCATGGGTGACACCTTAAGCATCACCTTCTCCCAAACCATGAAAGACACATCTCGGACCTTCCGGTCTGCATAACTCTTCTGCCTAGGCTGCACCGTGCGAAACCGCTCTTGAATCAACTTCGCCTTACCCAACGCATCCCGAACCAAGTCTGTGCCCAATAGCCTAGCCTCGCCCGGCTCAAACCAACCAACCAGAGATCTGCACCTCCTACCATATAAAGCCTCATACGGAGCCATCTGGATACTCAACTGATAACTATTATTATATGAAAACTCCGCAAGTGGAAGAAACTGGTCCCATGAACCCCCAAAATCAATGACACATGCACCCAACATATCCTCCAAAATCTAAATGGTACACTTCGACTGCCCGTCGGTCTGAGGATGAAACGCTATGCTCAACTCGACCTGAGTACCCAACTCTCTCTGTACGGCTCTCCAAAACTGAGATGTGAACTTAGTACCTTTGTCAGAAATGATAGAAACTGGAACCCCATGCAATCGGACAATCTCCCTGATATAAATCTCAGCTAACCGCTCTGAAGAATAAGTAGTACCAGCAGGAATGAAGTGCGCGGTCTTGGTCAGGCAATCCAGAATAACCCATATAGCATCAAACCTCCTCGACACCCGTGGGAGTCCAACTACAAAGTCCATTGTGATTCACTCCCACTTCCACTCCGGAATATATAATCTCTGAAGCAATCCACCTGGTATCTAGTGCTCATACTTGACCTGCTGACAGTACAGACACCGAGCCACAAACTCAACAATATCCCTCTTCATCCGCCTCCACCAATAATGTTATCTCAGATCCTGATACATCTTCGTGGCACCCGGATGGATGGAATACCGCGAACTATGGGCCTCAACTAGAATCAAATTTCGAAGTCCATCCACATTGGGCACACAAATCTGGCCCTGCATCCTCATGACCCCATCATCAGCAATAACCACATCCCTGGCATCACCACGACGGAACCTGTCCTGAAGAACGAGCAAGTGTGGATCATCATACTGGCATGCTCTAATCTGATCATAAAGAGAAGACCTGGAGGCTACGCAATCCAATACCCGCGGGGGATCTGATAGATCCAATCTCACTAACTGAACCGCTAAGGCCTGAACATCAAAGGCCAATGGCCGCTCTGCTACTGGAAGGTAGGAGACTCCCTAAACTCTCTGCTCTGCGACTCAGGGCATCAGCCACTACATTGGCCTTCCCCGGATGATATAAGATAGTGAAGTCATAATCCTTGAGAAGCTCTAACCACCTCCTCTGACGCAAATTCAAGTCCTTCTTCCTCAGCAGATGCTGCAAACTATGATGATCAGTGAAAATCTCACACTGCACTCCATACAAATAATGCCGCCAAATCTTCAAGGCATGAACAATGGCAACTAACTCAAGATCGTGCACTGGATAATTCTTCTCGTGCATCTTTAACTATCTGGACGCGTAGGCAATCACCCTACCATCCTGCATCAAAACCGCTCCAAGGCCAACTCTCGAGGCACACAGTAAACCGTATAAGAACCTGAACCCGTAGGCAAAATCAATACCAGAGCTATAGTCAAAGCTGACTTGAGCTTCTGAAATCTCTCCTCACACTCCTCAGTCCACCTGAACTAAGCACCATTCTGGGTCAGTCTGGTCATAAGTGCTGCAATAGATGAAAAACCCTCTACGAAACGACGATAGTACCCTGCCAAACTAAGGAAACTGCGAATCTTGGTGGCTGATGAGGGTCTAGGCCAGCTCTGCACCGCCTCTATCTTCTTCGGTTCAACCTGGATACCCTCACTGGACACCACGTGCCCCAAGAATGCTATAGAATCAAGCCAGAACTCACACTTTGAAAATTTTTCATAAAATTTCTTCTCCCTCAAGGTCTGAAGCACAACTCTCAAATGCTGCTCATGATCCTCCCGAGATCGGGAATACACCAAGATATCGTCAATAAACACGATGATGAAAGAATCCAGATAAGGCCAGAATACACTGTGCATCAAGTGCATAAAGGCTGCTGGGGCATTGGTCAGCCCGAAAGACATAACCAGAAACTCATAGTGACCATATCTAGTCCTGAAAGCAGTCTTCGGAATGTCTGGCCCTCGAATCTTCAACTGATGATTGCCGGAACGCAAGTCAATCTTGAAAAATACCCTGGCACCCTACAACTGATAAAACAAGTCATGTATACGAGGCAAGGGATACCGGTTCTTCACCGTAACCCTATTCAGCTGCCGATAATCAATACACATATGCATAGAACCATCCTTCTTCTTTACAAACAACACCGATGCACCCCAATGTGACACACTAGGCTGAATGAACCCCTTATCTAGGAGTTCATGAAGCTGCTTCTTCAATTCCTTTTACTCCGCTGGGGCTATACGATAAGGTGGAATAAAAATAGGATGAGTGCCTGGCACCAGGTCAATACCAAAGTCAATGTCCCTGTCAGGTGGCATACCTGGTAGGTCTGCAGGAAACACGTCGGGAAAGTCACGGACCACAGGAACCGAATTAATAGCGGGAGTCTCACCACTGACATCCCTCACAAAATACAGATAAGATAAACACCCCTTCTCAACCATGCGCTGAGCCTTCAGGTAGGAAATCACCCTGCCAGGCACATACTCAGAAGAACCTCTCCACTCAACCCTTAGACATCCTGGCATAGCTAAGGTCACGATCTTAGCGTGACAATCAAGAACATTGTGACACAAAGATAACCAATCCATGCCCAATATCACATCAAAATCGACCATGCTGAGTAACAGTAGGTCCACTCGGGTCTCCAGAACGCCAATAGATATCACACATGACCGATACACACGGTCCACAACAATAGTATCACCCACCGGAGTCGACACATGAACATACATAACTAAAGACTCACGGGGCATATCCAGAAAATGGTCAAAATATGATGAAACATAGGAATATGTAGAACCAGGGTCAAATAAAGCCAAAGCATCTCGACGACAGACTGAGACAATACCTATGATCACTGCATCGGAGACCATAGAATCTGGCCTGGCTAGAAACGCATACATACGGGCCTGATCTCCACCTGCTCGGCCTCCCCCTCTAGGGCGGCCTCTAGCTGACTGACTACCACCCCTGGTTATCTAGCCGGGTGGTGAAGTAACTAGAGCTGAAGTTGAGGGTTGGCCCTTTTGCTGAGAAGAACCACCAGGACGACGTGGAAATTGCCTCCACATGTGCCCAAACTCGCTGCATTCAAAGTAACTCCCTAGAGATGGAGACGAGGACTGATAGAAACCCCTGGCACCAGAATGGCCACTAGAAGAATCATGCATAGAGGAACCCTGAACTGGTGGTGCTCGAGCTGCACTCTGGGCTGGGAGGGCACCGAATAAAGAACGGCCTGGCTGAGAACCACGGGGACCATGCCTCGAAGATGCACCACTATAGGCTGGGCGGACTGACTGAGGAGGCTTGAATGAACGGACTTTACCATGCTGAAACTGCCCCTGGAAGGAGCACCACTAGAACCACCCGATCCACGAGGCCTCCCTCTCCTCCCGCTCCTAGCGGCGAACCGACTCAATATCTTGAGCAATATCAACAACCTGCTCGAATGTAGCATCTGATACTCTCTCCCGAGTCATAAATAGGTGGAGAGGATAAGTGAGGCTATCCACAAACCTCCTAATCCTCTCCCTATCAGTAGGGACCAACTCGGTGGCATGAAGAGCCAACTTCGAAAACCGCATCTCATACTGCATCACTGATAGCTCCCCCTGACGCAGCTGCTCAAAATGCCTGCGCTGCTCCTCCCTGTGAGACTGGGTATATACTTCTCCAAAAAGATAGTGAAGAACTATTGCCAAGTGAGGGGTGCTGAACCAACATGCCTACACCTCTCTGAAGACTCCCACCAAGTGAAAGCAGCACCAGAAAATTGAAATGTAGAAAATGAGACCCCACCGGTCTCCAAAATCCCAACAGTACGCAGAATCCTCTAACACTTATCTAGAAAACCCTAGGCATCCTCGCCCTCAGCGCCATTGAATGTCGGAGGCTGCAGTCTACTAAACCTCTCCAATCTACGCTACTCGTCCTCTGGCATAGCCGGAACCACGAAGTCCCGAATTGGAGCAGCCGACTGGGCTGGAACCGCCCCCGGTGTCTGATGGCCCTGAGTAACCTGCTCAGGTGTCCGAGCAACTGGAGTCTGACTACCTCCCCCGGCCTGAGAAGTAGCGGCAAATGCCTAAGCAAGGGTGTACACATAGTCAAGATCTGAGCTAAGGTCTCCTGAAGACCCGGAATAACATTAGGCGCTGCCGGTGCCAGAGCCTGTCCCGTTGGAGCATCTGCGACGGGAATCTGATCCTGAATAGTAGGGGGATCAACTGGTACTGTCCTAGCTACTGCACGGGCTGGCCCCTACCTCTACCACGACCTCGACCTCTCGCTGGTCTAGCTGGTGGCTGATCACCCTGTTCGGTAGTGCGAGTCCTCACCATCTGTGAGAGAATGAAACAAAAGAAGTTTAGTTTTCCAGAATCAACAAAAATGGCACGACAGAATTCAAGAAAAATGAGATTGTTCCTAAGGGTCCGCAGCCTCTCGAAGATAAGTACAGACGTCTCCGTACCGATCCGCAAGACTCTACTAAACCTGCTCATGAGCGTTGAGTCCTATGTAACCTAGGCTCTGATACCAACTTGTCACGACCCCAAATCCTAAACCAGTCGTGATGGCGTCTATCGTGGAACTAGGATAGCCAATTCACATATTTACAGTTTTTTTCCACAAATCCCAACTCATTTTCATCAATTCATAAATGCATATAAAATTACTGAACCTATTAAGAAAAATAAACAGTCTAAACCATCCCCAAAATCCGAAGTCAACATGTCATGAGCATCTAAGGAATATACCAAAAGTGTACTATTATAATACAAACCACGGGACGAATAACTAGGTACAACATAAGAAGGGAAAACAGAGATGCTGCGAATGCTGAACAACTACTTCTATGTCCCGAACTCTTGCTCTGCACGGAATAGATGGCTAACGCTCGATATCAGCACCTGTATTTGCACACAAGGGTGCAGGGAGTAATGTGAGTATGCCAACTCCGTAGTAATGAAAATAAATCAAGTCTAAGCAGCAAGAAACACATGAAATCAAATCATCAGTTCACAATATGCACAGCCTTTCTTTCCAACAGTATATACATATATATATATATATATATACATATATATATATATACACACACACACTTAAAAGCCAACTTCAGTAAAAATCCTTTGAAAAATGTGTTTTTCCAACAATTTTAGAAATAAAAATACCTGAAGAATTTAGTGTAAAAGGAAATAAGTCATAAATAGACCCTTGGGCAAAAACATGAATCATAAATCGCCCCTCGGGCAGAAAATCACTCAGCATACCTCACAGTCACTCAGTATCAGCCCCTCGGGCAACCTCACTGTCACTCATGCCTCCCAATCACTCGTCACTCGGCACTTGCACTCAGTAGGTACCTGCGCTCACTGGGGGTGTGTACAGACTCCGGAGGGGCTCCTTCAGCCCAAGCGCTAATATCAAGCCACCTCGTGGCGTATCATATCCTCACAAATCAGGCCCTCGGCCTCACTCAGTCAGAAACTCTCAAAAGCCCCTTGGGCGTATCAGTAAAACGGGGTACTCGACCCAAAACATCATTTTTATATCTCAAAAATAGAGTAAATAAGGCTGAGTTTCGAAAATAGTTAAGAACAATATGACTGAGTGTAAATCATAAATCAACAATAAGGATATAGCAGTAAAAAGCCCCCAAGGGGTCTAAACAAGTCGGCATGAGGCCCCAAACATGGCTTATAGCCCAAATATATCAATAATTTTTGGAACACAATTTAGCATATGATTTAGAGTAAAATACGCAACTCAATAGTTGCCGCGGAGAGGACCAAGTCCAATCCAAAATCAGTGCGCGCCACATACTCGCCATCTGACATGTCCGCCATTCTAAAAACAGTGAGAAATATGAAGTCCGGGGTTTCATACCCTCAGGATAAGATTTATAGCCATTACTTACCTCTACCGGCCCACAATACTAGTCTGCGATGCTCTTGCCCCTCAGATCGGCTCCCGATTGCTCCGAATCTAACCAAAACAAGATTAACATCATCAATATACGCCTAAGGAACAAAACTCAATCGAAAACTATCAATTTAGACACTGTTCTCGATATTCAGCCAAACTCGAGCCCCGGGCCACGTCTTAGAATTCAATAAAATTTATATCACTAGAATCCTCGTCCTCCCACGATTCTATACATACCAAGAACACCAAAATCGGACCACAATTGCCCACTCAAATCATCGAAATAATTTTCCAATTCTCATGTACCTAATCTCCCAAATTTTGGGTTTAAATTCAACAAATTTTCGGTTTAATTACTTAGAAAACGACATAGAAACGAGTTATGAAGTTGAAAACCTTACCTACAATTGATTCCCTTAGATTTCCTCTTCAAACCCTCTCAAAGATCTCCCAGCTCATTCAATAATGGAGGAAAAATGAACTAATCTCGCAAAAATGGCCTTTTAAAACATTCTGCCCAACACTATAATTTCCTTCAGTGCGATCGCGACTCCAGCCACGCGATCGCGATGCACATCCTAGACCACCCTACGCGTTCGCGTACCAATGCACGCGATCCCATAGAACAAATATCTATTCCACACTCGCGCCTCAAAACCTCTTTGCGATCACACAAAGGGCCACGTGATCGCACTGCTTCACCTGCCCAACCTATGCGATCGCAATCTTATTACGCGATCGCATAGGGCAAATTTCCTGCCCCAATATTTTACTCTACGCGATCGCGGATGAATCCACGCGATCCCAATGAAGAAATCACTGCCGCTAAAACACCAGAAAAACAACAGACTCCTTAAGACCAAAAATGCCCGTTTGAGCATCCGAAAAACACCCGAGGCCCTCGGGACCTCAACCAATCCTAGAAACACACCCCATAACATCATTCAAACTTAGTCGAGCCTTTGAAACACCAAAAACAATACAAAAATACCAAAATTACATCAAATTCAAGCCTATGAACTTTGAAACTTCTAAATTTCGTCAATTATGCCGAAACCAACCAAAACACATCCGATTGGCTTGAAAATTTGCATACATATCCAAAATGACATTACGAAGTTGTTCTAACTTCTGGAATTCTCTTCCGACCCCGATACCCTATTTTCCACTGCCGACCGAAAATAGCCAAAAACTAACTTTCGCCAATTCAATCCTAATTCTACACCGGACATCAAAACGTCATCCTGAACACACTCCGAATCACCTAACGAAGCTATCAGAGCCATAAAATCCGCATTCCGAGGTCATTTACCAATAAATCAACTCCCAATTGACTTTTTCAATTATTAAGCTAATTTAAGAGACTAAGTGTCTCTGTTCTCACCACAACCACTCCGAACCTGAACCAACCGACCCAACACAACATAAATAGGTTAAGAAGCATATGATAAAGCAGAAATGGGGGAAACAGGTCTAATTTCACGGAACGATCAGCCGGGTCGTTACATATCCCCATCAATGGAATGTAATGCTATCGTTGTTAATATGATATATTTCTAATGGAAGGTCCATTGATATGCAAATGGTTTCTGAATGACTACCCAATATTTCCCAATAGTTAGGTAGTATTTTCTCTTTATAATTTTTCCAAATATAAAAGAGTTGCAATTAAGAATAACCAATATATGCCAAATAAAATCCACTTATTCCTAAGTGATTTTATTAAACAAGGTTTAAAGCCTTGAGTCTTTGCTATTCATTTCTACCAAACTCTAACTCACTTTTCCAATTAAAAATAGAGTCAAATGGCATTAGTCAATGTTTGCAACCACCAACATTAAATGAAGAATGAGAAATGAATAAATATTAACTAACCATTATATATATATTCAATGGTAAACACCCATTAACATTTCACCCATTTAGGGTCCACAAACTTAGTATTTAAAACTAGCTACTCATACTAGAATCCAAGAACAAAGCAATAAATAAAGTCATAAAGCTTACAAAGATACAAGATTTTGTCTTCAAAAGCTTCCAAAATAATGGTGTATTCAATACTTTCAATGTATCCTCTTTTTCAGACAAGATGTCCCACAAAAACCCTAGTAAATCTATTTATAATGGGCTAAAAGTCGGGGTCAAATTTAGACAAAAATACTCCTACAGATCACATCTGCGACCACAGAATGGTTCGCAGATAACGTATGCAGTCTGCAGAAATGCAAAGTCACCCCATAATTTCACGCCCAGTTACCTAGTTGTCTATCCGATATCTGTTATGCGGTCCACATATTGATTATGTGATCGCAAACTATGTTGCAAAAGTGCTCTCGCAAAATCTTTTCTTGCACTTATGTGGTCATTATGCAGTCTGCAGAAGCGTTATGCAACCACATAGACAACATATTTCTCTCTTCAAAAATTGGAACACCTGCTTCAGTCTGCGGTTGGTTTGCGGCCCACACATCACTTTTGCGGTCGCAGACCTGCCGCATTGATGCTCTTCTATGGGGTTTTGTCATCTTTTCCGCATTCTTGGTTCTTCCAGTTTGGTACACTGCAAAACACCAAAACTTCATAAGAAATAACTAAAAATGCTTTAAAAGACGAGCGAAAGTCTATGTAATTAGTATCAAAAGTGCCAAAATTCTACGGCACATCAACACCCCCAACTTAGACTCTTGCTTGTCCTCAAGCAACTAAAACAAAGTCATCCTATCATATACTACTCTATTTCCGATAGATCACAAGACAACAGTGACTGTAGATGGTGCTGACTGTCAGCTAACAAGCATATAACTTCTTTTATTCACCCTTTGTGGAAGACAATGATCGTTTAGCAGTTCGGCCAATCATATTGTAAACTTCGAGCCTCAAGCAAAATGACAGAATGCTACCCACAACTAAGTGTGCACTTGTATCCTACTTCAAGAACCTAACTTTTGCTAAATCTTGCAATTCATGCGTGCTCACAACAAATAAAATCCCTAACTCACAAATATGTACAAGGGACACAATCAAACACTTTTGTACTCAGAAAGAAGGCTAAATGCTACAAGTATCAGTCCATATGCTTGTCCTTATTTTAACTCGCTGCTATCTCAGGAATAATTGGTTGTAGATCACAAAGGACTTTTCACGGGTTGTACTGTAGGCTTCGGGACGGGTTGGATGTATATTTGGGAATGTAGTGGCTATAACCTCCTTGAACTCTACATACACTTTGCTTCTTTACCAAATAACAATTAGTGACCTTGAGTTACAGACATAGAACCACCTCAAAGTATTTCTTTAGTTTTCATAAGACTCCACTCCACTCCATTTCTATATTTTATTTATTTATATGCAAATCTTTTTATTTATTTTTTCCTTTGGAGCTTGAGTATATTCACATACACAACTTTGAGGTTTTTTTTTTGTTTTTTTTCTTCTACACACAGTAGGCAACCTTACCAATTTTCACTTAATGTCGACACCTCTAACTTAGTATTTTAGCCTCATTCTTAATCGTTCAAGAAAGGACGAGTTCAAAAGAGGAAATTATTTCACAAAGTGGTAAAGGTTTGCAATGTGGTAGCAAAATAAAAGGTTGAAGGCTAAACGGGGGTAACTTGGGTAATCGATGTACTAGGGAGGTCAATTTGGTCAAAAATTAGCTAGCAATCACAAATAGAGCCTAAGATCATTTTAGTACCCAATCATTAACCTGAGAATTGCATTAAGAAACCAATCAGGCAAGTTCTAGACATCACAAGTTAAGCATATGCATTATTTATACAAATCCTCACTCACCCACAATGCATGAACTGTTCGGCTCAGCATAATTTCAGCCCTCAAGTAAATGAAAGGCAACTCAAAGCTTCATCACATGATACTGAGGTTCTGAGTAAACACAAAGTCAAAGAGCGAGCCTCGAGTTCACAAGAATGACTAACCGTTTATTTATAAAATTAGAAGGGTGCAATTTATTCAACAAAAATTTAACACATGCTTGAAGCTAGAACAACAACATCAAACAAGTTAAAATGTTTTGTGCTATCGCAATGGTTCTGCTATTACACCCTTGGGAAAGAACCCGGTGAAGAAAAATCAAGGGGAATTCATTGCTATCTACAAATCTAAACTATTAAAGTAAAGAGTTTATATATAAGTTTCACACTAAAATTTGACTACCCCACCCCCACAAAAAGCATGCATTATCCCCAATGCATTAAGAAAGTAAGAGCAATGTTTAGGGGCTTCCTGGGGTGCACTAGGCGCTAGGAGGGGCTGGAATATCCGAGGCAACTGTGGTGTCAGAGGCTGACACTGTGGAAGTCACAGGTGGAACCTCGGACTGTGTAGTGGTTTCTGAAGCCATAATAGGAAACTCCACCTGCTGTGAAGCTGGGTCTGGGACCTGGGACCTGGGAGCTTCTAGCCTTACCTAGTGATGGCTGTGTGGTCGAGGGAGTGGTCTTGGCGACCATGTCTGCAAGTGAATGTGCAATTGCTGTCTGCACATTTGCTTCCTCCTCACCCTGTGTATTTGTAGAGACAACAATTTGTTTGCCTCTGTTTTCCCGTTGATCATCATTCTCTTCAAGCAATGCCTCCTCATCAGTTTCCTCCTCCTCCTCCTCCTTAGTGTCTCCCTCATCAGTTTCCCCCTCAGGCCCTCTGGATTCCTCCTCTGAATGAGTGTCAATGTGCACAACGAAGTTCGGCGCTTTTGAAGCCTCAATACCATGGGCCACTGGAGCTGTCATGAGGTTTGTGAAATCAAGGTCCAGGATCGGAATGTGGGAGGTACCGGTGCCCTGCTTCCCTTCCTCCATAAGAAGGAAGGTCAAGTCAAACTCCAAATTTTGCATCTTGTGAAGCTCTGACTTCAACTTAGCGACATCCTTTTGGAGTTGAGGCATATCTCCAGCTTCTCCTCGCTCGACCCTCTCAAGGCTCACTTCAAAGTTCTTGAGTCGATCTTCATAGGGTTGATGCTATTTTTGAAGAAAGCTCACTGAGGTTTGGATATGGGTCAGTGCTTGCGGGTGAGAGCTGGAAGTTCTTTTGTCAGTCTGTCTACTTTGCCATTGGCATGTGTGCCAGTAGACCAAGTTTTGAGAGAGCAGGTAAGGAAGCAAGTGGCTGTGTAGTGGTTGGTCTGGGAGTGGATGTGGAGGTGGCTGGTGCAGAAGGAGTGTCATGTATTGAGGGAGCAACATGTGTTGCTGAGTCTGTCGGAGGAGTGAGTGAAGGCTATGGTGGGTTGTCTATCACCTTTTCTGCGGCATCATTGATATGGGTGATATCAATATCTTGAACATACTTTTCGATGCGGTCATGTTTAGGGATATGAGGCACTTCCCCAGCTTTACACAAAGCACTGATCAAACATGGGAAGGGGAGTGATGTTTCTTTCTGATTTTTTGATTCCAATCTCATAGAATATAATTTCTCCCACATTAAATTTGATACCCGTCATGATGCGTGCAATGAGGATTGCCTTCTCGATACTTCTGTCGGTTTAATTTCTAGAAGGCATTAGACGAGAGCAAACAAAACTGAGCAAATACCGACCTTCCTGGGCGAGATCCCTCTTGAGAATCTTTTGGCGCGGAGCTATCCAGGATGGAGTTCCCTTGGCTATGACGGAGGCAACCCAAGCACGCTCAGATTCCTTATTGGCAAGTCTTGCATCATATTCAATCGTGCCTGACTCCCAATCCTCAAGATATATATCGTTGATTGACGCAACATCACAGAGTAGTTGGACCCCTCGAACTAGTACAAACTACAAGAATACACTGTTTCGCTTCTACTCAGCATTCCTGGAGGCAGCATAAGCAGCATAGAATTCCCTGACGAGCGTCTCGTTGTACTCCCCCAAAACTTGAGTGAAGAACTCCCATTCCCTCTTTTTAATATTTTCAAGCACATGAGGGTAATGTTCTTTTAACCCGTCTAAGCCTAGATGCTTTTCTTTAATGATTTTCTCTTTGCTAAGACGTCTCTTTACAGGTTCCAAGATCCGGGTACCCCAAACCGAAGATCTTCACCCCTTTTCTGACATGTTTCAGCATGGAGGTCAACAGATGGCATAATATCAGTTTGTGTCTCCTCCTCTTCAGATTGGGAGGAGTGCTCAGATGTGCTTCTGGCTGTTTCAGGCCTTGGGCATTTGGGTTGTTGTGCTTGTTGGCTAAGGGAATCATCCCATTTCTTTCCTCGAGCGGGAGGTGTTCGCAATGCGAGATATTTTTTTGGTGCCATTCCTGTCAATGAATCAATGGGTGAGTAGTTGATATAGCATGGGAAACATATTGGGAGAGGATAAAAGAAACAAGAAATGTTTTCGATGAGTTATGAGATCGCATAAAAACTCTGCGAGCTGCAAACCCATTGCGAAATACACCACTCACAAGACAAAGAAGGAATGTGATCACAAAAGTGGCCGCATAACAACCTATGCGATCGCAGATTGGTCGCGTTTTGCTCACCAGATGTAGAAAATTAACTGCCTCAGTCTGCGGACTTTTGCGGACCACAAAATGCTTCTGCGGTCGTGAACCCAACCACACAAGCTCTTTTTAGAAGGCCACCTAGGGCACCAAAATGCAAGGACTCTGCGGACCTCAAAGATCATCTTCCTTAGTCAAAAAGTCTACCCACTCACTTACAGATCTTCTAATAGCTAAATTCAGTCATTGCACACCAGTACGTAGAAAAACTTCCCAACCCCTGTTCTCTACTTCTATTTTGCATATTAAATCCCCAAGACCTAGTTTACCCACACCATCAATTTTCCCCTAAACAATGATTTTCGAATCAATTACGCACACATTGATACCCATAGCAAGGGATTGCGAATAAGGGGAAGGGAAATGCAAGCACATGATCTTCTTCAACGTGATTAAGCATGGGGGG
>ML387982.1:0-106720 GCA_005239525.1 Nicotiana knightiana | reverse complement strand
ATTTTCTTCACGGGGATAAAGCGGGGGGGGGGGGGGGAAGGGAATTTACATACCATATATTTGAGTAGTTGAGGAACTCGTCTTGGGATACGAGTCAGGTGAACCCTTTCTTTGCAATTCATTTTTATCTTTTTGTGATTTTGTGTTGTTAATCCGATATTTTTGGTCTTTTTCTTATTTTTTTTTTCTTTATTTTGATCACTTTTATGTTGTGCGGTGCTTGTGTATGTGAGAGTGTGAGTGTGCGACTGAAATGCAGAGGGAGTTAGGGTTTAATACCTGGGAGTTCTGTGGTGGAAAAGTGCATCGCATAACACATTATGCGGACGCATATGTGTTATGCGATGAGTTAGTGACTTGAGGCAAATCGACTTTGCGATTCATTATGCGGTTGCATAATCGTTATGCGGGCCGCAGAAATAGAAATCCCATCGCATTTTTGAGGGCCAAAATTGCATTTTCTTCTGAGTGTGTCTGCGACCACTATGCGGTCCGCAAAGCCATTATGCGACCACATATGTTGCCGCAGACCACATGTCCTGTTTTCCTTCATTTTTCTGAGCCCTTTTACCCTGTTTCATTGCATTTTGGGTTACCTGCATTCTAACACACACGTCAAACTGCTCAACACTAAGAATTAAACCTACAGAAATTAAAATTTAACCAAAAAGTGTTACCACACATGGGTTGCCTCCCAAGAAGCGATTGATTTAACCTCGTGGCACGACGATGTTGTCCCCATGTTGGCTAATCAGTGGTGGGGGCTGGTGTAGGACTATCCTTAAGTGCGAATTGTTCTACCAAGTGCCTTTCACCTGTGGTTCCGAGGTTATGCTTGACCCGTTGGCCATTTACTTTGAAAGTTCGAGTCCCGTCCTCAGATCCAGTTCAATAGTGCCATAAGGGGACACATTCACAACTTTGAACGAGCCAGACCATTTGTATTTAAGTTTGCCCAAAAATAACTTGAGTCTTGAGTTGAAGAGTAAGACCAAGTCATCGGATTTGAATTCCCACTTCAAAATCTTCTTGTCATGAACAAACTTCATTCTTTCCTTATACATGGTTGCACTCTCATAGGCATGAAGACGAAATTCTTCTATCTCGTTGAGTTGTGTCATTCTTAGGTTAGTAGCTTCGGTCCAGTCAAGATTCAAATTTTTCAATGCCCGCATGGATTTTTGTTCAAGCTCCATTGGCAAGTGACACGCCTTACCAAAAACCAACCGGTACAGTGAGGTGCCAATGAGAGTCTTAAATGCTGTGCGTTATGCCCACAATGCATCATCTAGTTTCCTTGACCAGTTAGTCCTGTTTGCATTAACAATTTTTGCTAGGATGTTTTTGATCTCTCTATTGGAAACTTCAACCTTGACGCTCGATTAAGGATGATAAGGGGTAGTCACCTTATGCTTGACTTCATACTTTTCGAGCAGCCCAGTGAAAGCCTTGTTGCAAAAGTGAGAACCACCATCACTAAGGATGGCCCTTGGGGTACCAAACCGCATAAATATGTTCTTCTTCAAGAAAGCAGTTACACTCTTTGCCTCATTGTTGGGCAAGGTGATTGCCTCGACCCATTTGGAGACATAGTCCACTGCCACCAAGATATATGTCATTCCATAAGAGCTTATGAAGGGACACATGGAATCTATCCCCCACACATCAAAGATCTCGACCTCCATTACAAAGTTCATAGGCATCTCATGTCTTCTAGAAATTGACCCTTGTCTTTGACATTGATCACATGCCTTGACCATTTGATTTGAGTCTTGGTAGATCGATGGGCAATAGTAGCCATATTCAAGCACTTCCGCCGCAGTACAATTTCCACCATGATGGCCCCTAACTGGGGAGTCATGACATGCTTTGATAATTTGCATTATGTCGCGTCCCCTCTTTCCTCGCGGAGATCGGGTTTATGACATTCGGTTGAGACAACTCTTTCCTTTTGGGAAAGGGGTTTGTGTTTTTGAGAGTCGCCACCTAACGGTTTTCAAAGGTGCGTTAGGACACCAAAGGGGTTCATTTACAACTACGTTGTTAACCAGAGATAAGGTAAGGGCTTGAAATTATCCTAAGGGGAAGGTGTTAGGCACCCCTCAGGATCCACAAGTGTGGTTCCCGGCCAAACAACTTTTGTGAATTTGAGCAAGTAGAAAATAGGCAATTAATGTTTAAACAAGTAAAGAGTTTTGAAAGAATCATAGTCTAAGGATACTTGTGTTACAAAATTTTTTGAAAATACTTAACATTTGAGCAAGGTTTTTGAAAGAGTTATGATCTAAACATGCATATAAAGGATACGGGGAAGTCCTAGGTTTTTTGTCATATGGATCACATCAGTACAATACCCGGTAATCACTCCTCAAAGAGGGGATACACGTGGTATTAGCGTACTGGTCGTCATATCCATATCTATCCTTTCCCACCCCGTGAAAGTAACTAAATCAAGTGTTGGTCTAGACCTCTATTGCATGCTGTTACCCGTCCCTTCCTATCAGTCCCAGAGGAATTTAGGACTTCTATCCTATAAGGGAGGTGCTAGGCAAACCCTCAGGTTTTAAAGGTAAAAATTACTAAGGCGACATATAATAAAACATATAGGACTTCAATTAAGGGGAGCATGGAAAGAAAATAAAAGTCTCAAGTATACCTCCACACATAGTTAGACTAGGTGTTGTTAAGCGAGTATGAATGAAATCCTAAAACATGGTATCTAATGCACAAGTAGGGATGCAGAATGACAATAATTACAGCATTAAGCATGATTTCAGAAGATGCAAGAGTGGCAGTTTATTTTAGTGTTGTTTATCCTAAACAAGATCTCTAAGTGTACATGGCAGCGTAGAGCATGGTCGTAAAGTACTGGTTATTAGCACATTTTAGCACAGGACTTTCGAAATGAGATGCCAATAGATGCTGAAAACAGTAAGTGTAAGACCTAGGGAACATGGTCTCTAATGCATGATCTTGCACATATGAGTCCTAAGCGTGGTTTCTATTGCGCAAATAGGGAATAAAACCTAATAGCATGGCTTCTACCCTCTAATAGCTATATCATGCATATTTACCCCTCCCTTTTCACTATCTATCCCCAAAGAGTTGTTTCCAACGATTATTACAGGCCATTTGCATGAATTACATAACTGAATAACGAAAAGAAGAAGTTATACTATAGAGAGCCTACTGATAGGCCCAAAATCTCCAGAATGCCTCATTGCCATTCTATCCACAACCTTTCACATGATCCAGGTGTGTCAGAGTTCCCTAAGGATATCAAGGGATACCGAGCAGTGCTCACACCCAGATTTCATAGCCAAGATGGAGTAAGTGAAGTATGGAAAGGCCAACTCTTGTGTGTCAAAGTTTAGAGGGAGCTCAAGGGTCCCAAGGCAATGCTCACACAAGAGAAGCAAAACCTAATGTCTAAGAGTATAGTGGAAGTTCTCATAGTGAGTAAGAACAGTTTTAAAACAGATTTGAGAAAGAGAGAGGTTTAATGAAAATTAGCTTGAAAAGGGTAAGGCAGTAGCACAACCAACATACTCAAACAGCACACACAAAACAATAAACATGAATTAAGACAAGTTCAGCAACCACAAGCAGGGAGATGAGGGATTGGGGACAAGTATGAAGAACATAGGAACATGCTTGCACATAAGTAGGCCTCAGAAAAGTATTACAAGACTTAAACTGTCACAGCACATTCTATCACAAAATGTTTATGCCAGGAGCTTAACAACATTATATTGAGGGATGCCAAACGGGTTCACACATTAAGTTCAGGGAAGGGGTTCAGGATTACTTAGTAGCTAGCGGGATCATGAATACATGCTGATAATGTACTGGGGGTTAGGGAGTAAGGTAGAATTGTAGTAAACAAGTAGGAGAAGCAGTAGACATGCTGAAATAAGGGAAGGGTAATCACATCAATGAACTCGCAAAGAGGCATGATAATAGCAAGGTAAACAACAAAACCATAAGTAAAAGCATAAAAGAAATAAGAGAAAGTGCAATACGAATAAAAACATGTTGTTTTGGATGCTGTAAATCAAATAGAAGACATACCAGTCTAGAGTGAGAGAATAGAATAGTAGTGTGCAGGGAAGTAGAGCAATATGGCAGTAGTGTGCAGAGCAAGAGAGCAATAGATCAAGTAGATCAGTAGAGCAAGTAGAGCAGTAATAAGCTATTCGATCTTGGCTTTCAGCTGACTGAGTAGCCAGTAGTCAATGAGGGAGAGTGTGTAGGAAAGTAAGAGAGAGAGCAATGAGTATGCTTGTGTCTGTGTGTGTGTTCGTGTGTTTGTGCTAGTGAAAGACTAGAGTATTTATAGCTTTTCAAAATGAGTAGAAAATAAGGTAACAAGTACTGATTAATCAATCAATATTCAATTAGAATCAATCACAGGCCTGGGCTCCCTTTAATTAGGGAGTCCTAGTTCAAACGGTCATACTTCGTGTCACATAAGGAAAGAACCAGTCATGAGATAATTATTACTATAATAAGAGTAGTAATGCATGTAACAAGCAATTAAGTCTAGGTTCATAACACATAATTAGGGAGAGTATATGTCAAACAATCAACAACATATTCGTGCACATAAATAAGGTATAGTACAATTTAGTTATGAAAATTAGTCACAAGAATCACGGATGGGATTGAAAGTCATAGGGACTCAATTCTAACTAAGGAAAGTATCACACAAACAAGGAAACAATTCGAAAATCAGTAGAATTATAAGGAACATACACACAATCATAGATTCAAGGAAAATATCACAGCTTTACGGACAAATGCACAGAATCAATAGAGAGTATTGGGTAAAAAAATCATTAAACGAATAATCAGACTTACTAAACAATAAATAGCATGAAAATCAGAGAAACCCTAAGCAAGTAATTGGAGGAATAGTAGAGATTCAGAAACCCTAAATACAAATTAGAGCAAGAAGCATAGAACACATAGGACATTCATGAAAGTCCAGAAGGTTCATGAGAAACATACAGATTAGCCAAATGTAGCAAACAAGACGAACTCAAAACCCTAAAAATTGGGGTTTTAACAGAATAACTAGGGTAAAAGAGAAGACTTAAACGAACGTTTAAAATCGTATTGAGAACCATAGGTTAGTACTAAAAATCAGAAGAGAAATCGTTTTGAGAGGGGTTTAAGAAACCCCTAGTTTTTAAAGATGAATAAATAGTTCATAAAACATTAGATTTTTGGAAGAAAACATGTAAAAAATCTTAAGATAACATAGATCTATTACAGATCTAGAAAGATCGGAAGATCTTAAAGCTAGGGTTTCCAAAGAAAACCCAGAGAAGGGGAAGAAAGCTTAAAATATCACCGACCTTTGGCTGGAAAATGTAGAGATCTTACTCGAACGGCTATAGGTGGCCGGAAAATATGGCATGAGATCGGAAATGGGAGTGAACCGCCTCAAGGTCGCTTGAGAACCTCCCCCGGTGACACATGTGTGAAGGATGGAGCCATAAGGTCGATGAGAGGTGGAAACTTCATGATTTCCGGCGAGGAGGTGGCCGGAGAGGGAAGAGACATGGCTCAAGAGACGAAGGGTCTAGAGAGAGGTGAGAGGATTCAGAGAGAGAGATGAGTGAGAAGTGAGACGGGGGAAAATGAGAAGGGGGGGTGTAGTCATTAGGGGTTATTAATGGAATGGGTGAATCTGGGCCGTTGATTTGAAATAATCAACGATTCAGATTGGAATAGGGATTGGGTCGGGTAATTTGGGAATTGGGCTTGGGTATTTTGGGCTAGTTAATTTGGTAAGGGGTCCGGATTAATTGGGCTAGGATTTAAAATAAAAGTGGCTAACTATTAAATACCCAATTAAAATAGATAAGTAATTTATAAAAATAGCTAATAATTATAAAAATGAATTTGATGCTTAATAAATTAAAGTAAAATGATTAATCAGTTTTTAAAAATAAAAATGGATAATTAGTGGATAAAATAGCATAAAACATATGATTAGGCTATAATTGCAAAGTTATTGTAATTATAGCCAAAGAGTGCCAATCTGGCTAATTGTGAAATAATTTGATCTTAGTAGGACCCTAAATAATAAATTAAATCAAGAGTGATTTGAAATTGTTTGTAATGCAATTTTGTAATTAATTATTAGAAATAAAATACTGGATAAATTAATAAAAATATGAGAAAATTATAGAAAAATACCAATCGCTATGAAAGCATGTTTTTTGAAGGTATATATGCAATTTTAAAATATTGTGGGAAAAATTGGGTATCAACACATTACCTCATCTTCGAGAACACAAAGCCGAATGATGTTGTCGTCACAAATCTAGAACAGAAAGGGTTCCTCTCAATAGTATTGCCTACGCTCCCGCAAACTTTTTCTTTTGATAAGCTTCCAATCCGCCGGGAAAAAGGTCACTAACCAAGAAGTTAGCAATGTCGGCATACCAAGGAGTGAAGGTGCTAAAATATGCCAATATGTGCTCATCTGGAAAGACATCATTAATTTCAAGATCTTCTTTTGGTTTCTCTTCCTCTTCAAGCCTAGATAGGTGATCCACAACTTGATTCTCTGTCCCTTTCCGATCCTTAGCTTCAAAGTCAAACTCTTGTAATAAAAGAAACCACCTAATCAATCTTGGTTTAGCATCCTTATTCGCCATAAGATAGCAGAGAGCAGCATAATCGTTGTAAACTATAGGCCCAAATTTTTTCAAAAGCATAGACAATGGCTAGCAGTTCTTGCTCAGTCACAGTGTAATTAATTTGTGCACCATTGAGTGTTTTTCTTTCATAGTAGACAGGAAGAAGGATCTTGTTATGTTGTTCACCAAGTACCGCCACAATAGCTACACCACTGGCGTCACACATGAGTTAAAATGGAATAGATCAATCAGGTGTGACAATAATAGGTGTCGTGGTGAGCCTTGATTTCAACTCCTCAAAAGCTTTGAGACACTTCTTATCGAATTCAAACTTTGCATCCTTTTCAAGGAGTTTGCACAGGGGACTTGCAATTTTTGAGAAGTCCTAGACAAAACGCCTATAAAAACCGGTATGCCCCAAAAAGCTCTAGATACCTTTTATTGAAGTGGGACGAGGAAGCTTGGAAATGATTTAGATCTTTGCACGATCAACCTCTATGCCTTGCTTGAAAATTTTGTGGCCCAGAACAATGCCCTCGTCCACTATGAAGTGGCACCTTTACCAATTTAGCACAAGGTTTGTTTCCTCACATCTTTTGATCACTTGTCTAAGGTTGTAAAGGCAATGCTCAAAGGAGTCACCAATTATAGAGAAGTCATCCATAAACACCTCTAAGAAATCTTCCACCATGTCCGAGAAGATTGACATCATGCACCGTTGAAAGGTAGCCGAGGCATTGCATAGCCCAAATGGCATACGACTAAAGGCAAAGGTCCTATATGGGCATGTGAATGTTGTATTCTCTTGATCTTCTAAGGCGATGTTGATTTGGTTATAGCCAGAATAACCATCCAAGAAGTAATAGAATGACCTTGCCGCTAGCGGATCAAGAATTTGATGAATAAAAGTCATAGGGAAATGGTCCTTGCAAGTAGCACTGTTGAGCTTCCGGTATTTCATGAAAACTCTCCCCACCCGGTCACCGTCCTTTTTGGGATGAGCTCATTTTTGTTGTTTTGAATCACGGTCATGCCTCCTTTCTTTGGCACACATTTCACCGGACTCACCCAAGGGCTATTGGCAAAGGGGAAAACTACCTCGACATCTAACCATTTTATGATTTCTTTTTGCACCACCTCTTGCATGGAAGGGTTTAACCTTCTTTGATGCTCCATGCTAGGCTTTATCTCTTGCTCCAATTGAATCTTGTGCTCACAAATTCCAGCGGGAATTCCTCGTATGTCCGCTATTGTCCACCCAATGGCATTTCTGTGCTCCCTCAGGGTATTCAACAACTGTTCAACCTGCACATCATTCAACAAAGAAGAAACGATTACAGGTAGAGTTTCATTAGAGGGTATGAAATTGCCTATATGTACTTATGATTACTCTCATTATGCCAAAATAATACTTTTTTACTTTTATAGTATTAAATAAATATTTTTACTTGTTTTATGCATACATGATATTTTTATTATTTATTTATCAATTTTTTAAAAATTATTTATTAATTAAAATTGGGTATCTAAATAACACCCCATTTTTAAGCTTATTTCGGACCAACCCTATCACGACCTCAAATCCTAAACCGGCCGTGATGGCGCCTATCGTGGAACTAGGCTATCCCACAATCACAAAATTACAGTTTCTTTCTAAAATCCCAGCCATTTTCAATATTTCATAAAGTATATAGAATTACTGAATTCATTAGGCAAAATAAAGAGCTAAATAGTCTAAACCATCCCCAAAATCCGGAGTCAACATGTCATGAGCATCTAAGAAATATACCAAAAAGTCTACTATTATAATACAAAACCTCCGAACGAATAACTAGATACAACAAAAGAAGGGAAAACAGAGATGCTGCGGACGCTGAACAACTACCTCTATATCCCGAACTCTGGCTCCGCACAGAATAGATGGCGAACGCTCAGTATCAACACCTGTATCTGCACACAGGGGTGCAAGGAGTAATGTGAGTATGCCAACTCAGTAGTAATGAAAATAAATCAAGTCTAAGCAGCAAGAAACACATAAAAATCAATATCATCAGTTCACAATATGCACAACCTTTCTTTCCAACAGTATATACATTGATATATGAAATCATCATGCCTTAAAACCAACTTCAGAAAAATCTTTTGAAAAATATGTTTTCCAACAATTTCAGAAATAAAAATAACCGAAGGATTTAGTGTAAAATTAAATAAATCATAAGTAGCTCCTCGGGAAAAAACATGAATCATAAATCGCCCCTCGGTCAGAACATCACTCAGCACCTCACAACCACTTAGTATCAGCCCCTCGGGCAACCTCACTGTCACTCATGCCTCCCAATCACTCTTCACTCGGCACTCAGCACTCGCACTCAGTAGGTACCTGCGCTCACTGGGGGTGTGTACAGACTCCGGAGGGGCTCCTTCAGCCCAGTCGCTAATATCAAGCCACCTCGTGGAATATCATATCCTCACAATCAGGCCCTCGTCCTCACTCAGTCAGAACCTCTCAAAAGACCCTCGGGCGTATAAGTAAAACGGGGTACTCGACCCAAAACATCATTTTTATATCTCAAAATAGTGTAAATAAGGCTGAGTTTCGAAAACAATTAGGCAAAACATGACTGAGTGTAAATCATAAATCAACAGTGAGGAAATAGAAGTAAAAATCCCCCAAGGGGTCTAAACAAGTCGGCACGAGGCCCCAAACATGGCTTATAGCCCAAATATAGAAATAGTCTTTAGAACACAATTTAACATATGAGTTAGAGTAAAATACGCAACTCAATAGTTGCCGTGGAGAGGACCAAGTCCAATCCAAAAATCAGTGCGTGCCACATACTCATCATCCGACATCTGTGCCATTCTAAAAACAGTGAGAAATATGAAGTCCGGAGTTTCATACCCTCAGGACAAGATTTATAACCATTACTTACCTCTACCGGGCCACAATACTAATCCGCGATGCTCTTGACCCTCAAATTGGCTCCCGATTGCTCCGAATCTAACCAAAACCAGATTAACATCATCAATATACGCTAAAGGAACAAAACCCAATCGAAAACTATCAATTTATACAAAATTCTCGAAATTCGGCCAAATACGAGCCCAGGGCCCACGTCTCGAAATTCGATAAAATTATATCACTAGAAACCTCGTCCTCCCACGATTCTATACATACCAATAACACTAAAATCAGACCACAATTTCCCACTCAAATCCTTAATTCCAAATTCCATGCACCTTTATTCCCCAAATTTGGGTTTAATTTCAACAATGTTACGGTTTAATTGCTTAGAAAATGATATAGAAATGAGCTATGAAGTTGGAAAACTTACCTAAAAGTGAGCCCCTTTTATTTCTTCTTCAAACCCTCTCAAATATCTCTCAACTTGTTTAACAATGGAGGAAAGTGAAGAAAATTTCGCAATAGTGGGTTTAAAAACATTCTGCCTAGCACTTACGCCCCCTTCAGTGCGATCGCATACCCATGGATGCGTTCATAATCAGCCCCTCAGGCATACCTCACAATCACTCATAATCAGCCCCTCGGGAATACTTCACAGTCACTCATAATCAGCCCCTCGGGCATACCTCACAGTCACTCGGCACTCGCACTCAGTAGGTACCTGCGCTCACTGGGGGTGTGTACAGATTCCTGAGGGGCTCCTTCAACCCAAGCACTAATATCAAGCCACCTCGTGGCGTATCATATCCTCACAAATCAGGCCCTCGGCCTCACTCAGTCAGAACCTCTAAAAAGCCCCTCGGGCGTATCAGTAAAATGGGGTACTCGACCCAAAACATCATTTTATATCTTAAAATAGTGTAAACCAAACTGAGTTTCGAAAACAGTAAGCACAATGTGATTGAGTGTAAATCATCAATAAACAATGAGGAAATAGAAGTAAAAAGCCCCCAAGGGGTCTAAACAAGTCTGCACGAGGCCCCAAACATGGCTTATAGACCAAATATAGCAATAGTCTTTAGAACACAGTTTAATATATGATTTAGAGTAAAATACACAACTCAATAGTTGCCGCGGAGAGGATCAAGTCCAATCCAAAAACCAGTGCGCGCCACATACTCGTCATCCGACATGTGCGCCATTCTAAAAACAGTGGAAAATATGAAGTCCGAGGTTTCATACCCTCAGGACAAGATTTATAACCATTACTTACCTCACCGGGCCACAATACTAGACTGCAATGTTCTTTCCCCTCAAATTATCTCCCGATTGCTCCGAATCTAACCAAAACCAGTTTAACATCATCGATATATGCTAAAGGAACACAACCCAATCGAAAATTATCAATTTATACAAAAATCTCAAAATTCGGCCAAACCCGAGACCCAGGCCCGCGTCTCAAAATTCGATAAAATTTATATCACTAGAAACCTCGTCCTCCCACGATTCTACACATACCAAGAACACCACAATCGGAGCACAATTGCCTACCCAAATCGCCAAAAGAATTTTCCAAACCTCCTCCCATTTCCCCCCCAACTTTTTCTACTTTAATCCTTCAAATTACAAGCCTAATCCAAACAAAATAGCAAAGAAACGACTTTTATAATCCGGGAACTTACCTCCACTGAATACCCTCAAATTCTTTCTTCAATTTGCCCTCAAATAAGCTCCAAAAGCATGCAACAATGGTAGAATAACCAAAATTTTGCGGAGGCACTCTTATATACTGTTTTGCCCAGTTAATCCTCACCTGCGGACCTTTCCTCGCACCTGCGGACCCGCACTTGCGATCCCAGGTGCACACCTGCGAAATCCCACTAACATACCAAATTCTCGCACCTGCGATCTCTTCTCCGCACCTGCGGCTTCGCAGGCGCGGCTATCTCTTTGCACCTGCGGACTCCTCTTGCCTAGCCTCCTTTTGCACCTGCACATGGACCTTTGCACTTGCGGTGTCGCACCTGCGTCTGCCCATCCGTAGGTGCGGCAATACCAGCAGCTTTACACCAGCAACCATTTGCTGCAAATTTCCTAAGTTCAAACCTCCGCCAACCATCCGAAATCAATCCCGAGCCCCTCGGGGCCCCAACCAAATATACCAACACACCCCATAGCATCATTCAAATTTAGTCGAGCCTTCGAAACACCAAAACCAACATGAAAACACCAAAATTACATCAAATTCACACCTGTGAACTTTGAAACTTCTAAATCTCGCCAATGATGCCGAAACCAGCCAAAACACATCCGATTGACCTGTAATTTTTCACACATATCCAAAATGACGTTACAAACCTGCTCCAACTTCCGGAATTCCATTCCTACCCCGATAGCCTATTTTCCATTGCCGACCGGAAATCGCCCAAAACTAACTTTCGCCAATTCAAGCCTAATTCTACATCAGACATCAAAGCCTCATTCCGAACACACTCCTAAGTCCCAAATCACCTATCAAAGCTACCCGAGCCATAAAATCTTCATTCCGAGGTCGTTTGCTAATAAGTCAACTCTCAGTTGATTTTTTCAAATATTAGGCTACTTTAAGAGACTAAGTGCCTCAATTCTCACCATGACTACTCTGAACCCGAACCAACCGACCCAACACACATAAATGAAGCTGAACCACATATAATGAAGCAGAAACGGGGGAAACGGGGCTAAACTCTCGGAACGATCGGGTCGTTACATCCTCCCCCACTTAAACATACGTTCGTCCTTGAACGGGCCAAGATTTGTTCTCCAACACCATCAAACTGCTACGTAGCTTACCATGCACATACCCGGGGGTGATCCCACGTCACCATATCCCATATAGGTCCAATAACACAACACCGTTTAAATTTCGAAATCCAATCCTGACCCATAAACCTTAGAACCAAATTCCCACTTCTGAAATAATATACAAGATCAAAATTACATAACTATAAACTGAACTAGTCTGAACATGCTGAATCAAGCCATATACGCACCCCAGATGAAATCACATAATACATCGTGTGACTCAAACACTCATAGCGATAAATCTTAACCACAATAACTGCCCAGAACAACCCAGTACCAGTACATAACCTCTAATGAAGAAATGCCTCGCTCTAACACTTCCATATACTGCCGATGATGAAAGAAACATGTAGAAACTAACAACCATTCGTCCGATCAGTCAGACATGAAGCTCCCCCTTCCCAAACAGGAATTATAGCAGATTTCTAAGCCGACTCCCGATATTTATCCTTCCAACTATAGTGTAGAAAATTCTGAAAATATTCATTCTAGGTCCAATGACCTCTTCTCATCCATCACGACCACTCTGATGACATGACACATCGATACAATTCGAAGCCAAAACCTGTGCAACTCGTGTACTTAATAAAAACATCCCAATGTAATCAAATTATATAAAAGATACACAAGAGAGGACTATCCTACTATTAACAGTTACCATCACCATATCATGCTAACAGCCTGGCACACACCGTAAAAATCAAAATACACGAATCCAATACCAAAGGTCATACCCCTACATAACTCCGCTACACTGCGGGATCTCATCCAAACGCTGGTCCACTTGAAATATTTCAAGACAACTTGCCAAAAATCAATAACCATTCGAAATTCGATATCAAGTATTCAAAGTGCATTGCCATAACTACGGGGAAACCGGACGATACCATGCCTTACAAATCAGAAGGTACATAAGAAACGCGTCTCAACCTCGCAATACCCAATTACTTACCTTACTCAAATCTAGCTATAAAGTCCAATTAGAACCGCACCATATGTGCATATAACCAATAATCACCACTCCTCGCAACACCGAAGGGTAACTCATAGATCACTCCAGAGCATGAATAAACTCAATCACAATCGAATGGTACATTCCTCAATAATAGAAATTCGGAGCCAATAATTCCGACCCGGTGCAAAACACACCCATATTAGCCTACCAATAGCCCTAATTTAACTCTGGTCACCCACAACAGATAGATAACTTACCGAAAAGTTCACAATGACGAAATCATGGTACATACTAACATCCGACTAGCTCTGCTCGCATCTTCACAGTTCACTACTACAAAATAACCTGTTTATGATAACTCTCAGTCTCGAAGTCCAAGAAGCGCACAAATTACTATATCTGATCTCAACTCCACCGCTCGAATACATGACACATCCCAAATACTCAATCATTACACGAGGGATACCCCTATGATTCTTCCGTGTTACCAAGCAACCTGGAATATCAATAGTCGATCCAACAAGAGAGCGCCGCAATACCAATGAAGTACCCTTAACTCCACACATGAACTTTCAAAAATGTATACCCTCATCAAGCCACCCCACAGTGATATCATCTACCAAGTCATCTGAAACTGTCCATGCTGTCTAAGAAATTTGTTTTGACCGTCCTTCTAAAACTGAACCGCGACCTCACATATGAAAATCTCAACTCTACCCACATACCGCATACGCCATGCCATCCCAGGGCAATTATGGGAACTTCTTGATCCCTTCTGAGCCACCGGCAACTATGTACCCAACTAGATAAGAACTTCCATTTGATCCCATTTAAAAAAAAATTCACTACACGTCACCCGCACCTCATGCCAGAAGAAAATATGCACCATTAACCATGGTAGAAATCATCAGGAACTATCCGAAATCCCATTTGCGCAACACCAAACCATCAGGACTGAATCCTTCTAACTCAACCAAGCTACGCAGGCCACCAAAAATCCAAGAGCATTTCTAAGAAACACCCACAAAAACTCGTCACCTCATGAACACCCAAAGAACTAATCGTATCCCTTACCATGCCGATCCGACCTACTACCAAGTTGCCCTATTTACCTAAGTTTCTTCTAACTTACCTTCAAATTGATACTTCTCCCTGCCATAATACCACAATTTTCAACCCAGACTCACCACACACGACCCAAGCACAAAACCATACCATCTAAGGCTTATAAGCCGCCGAATACACTCTCAAATATCCCCAAGAGTATCACATTCAAAATACTTATCCTGAAGAGACTTCCTGCGAATCTAAAGCCATTTACCTCACTTTCCTGATATTGATATGTAGAATCAGCGATGATGTAGAAATACCACAACTATTGACACCTTCTAACGTAAATATCAATCACACTGACCAATTAGACAGAATCGACCTGATCCGTTTGCACACTAACATACTAGGAAAGTAATCCACTCACTTGAATCCACAAGCAAATTCATACACTGCACACACTACACCTTTTACAATTTCCACTAAATCATTCAATAGAACCCAATTAACAAATAGAGTACATTACAACCTATATCGAAGAAATTTCCATTACTCGTGCCATTCCCAGACCGCACATCTGCAAGTCATAACTGATCCACCAATATATCTTGAACTGAAACCAATACCACACATAATTGTGCAATCAACTTATCATTAACAGACGCCCCCACTTGGCTCAAAGCCAACGATCGAGACAAACAAAAACTCACAATGCCCATAATAACACCACCCGTCTAACAGTTCAAGTCATCTGCAAATCTCGCATTCACCATTGTAACAGTCATGCCAACTTCCACAAACGATCTAAACTCCAATTACAACATATATCATTTACTGGTAGAAGAGAACTTATTACAGAACTACATAGGTATCACACACCCTAGGACAATCCACAGGAGATACCCCTGCCTGCTAGCCTCAAACATAATATATCTATATACACTTCCGAAGACCATAAGTATCAAGCAATCGCTACACCCTTCTGCATCTAAACACAAATAACACCTACCCTCGAGGCATCCCAACACTGATGGCAGAACTAACACTGGAGCGGTGGTCACAGAAAACTCGAGCTTCTGGAAGCTCTACCCACACATGTCTGACCACATGGATACCCTTATTGGACACCACGTGTCCCAAGAATGCTACTGAACTGAGCCAAAATTCATACTCAGAGAACTTTGCGTAGAGCCTTTCCTCCCTGAATCCTTATAACGCCACCCTCAAATACTGAGTATGCTACTCCTGGCTACGCGAATATGCCAGGACGCCATCAATGAATACAATAGCAAGGAGTTCTAATACGGCTGGAATACACCGCTAATCAGATATATGAACGCTACTGGGCAATGATCAGCCCAAAGGACATTAGCAGGAACTCATAACACGACAGANCTGGTCATGAGCATCTACATAGAAATATACAACTCAAAAGAAAATAAATTCTATAATAGTAAGCAGGAGAGAGAGCAGGACTGCGGACGCATGCAACTAGCTGGCAAACCTCCGAGAAATCTCTGGAACAGATACACAGCTCACCCTGCCCCAACACCTGGATCTGCACACAAGGTGCAGGGAGTAATGTGAGTACACCAACTCAATAGTAATGAAAATAAATCAGGTCTGAGTAGCAAGAAACACATAAAAATCAATTCATCAATTCACAATAAGCACAACCTTTCTTTCCAACAATGTATACGTTAAATCATCACGCTTAAAAGCCGATTTCAGTAAAAATCATTTGGAAATATACTTGCCAATAATTTCAACATAACTTTCAAGAAGTTTAGTGTAAAAATGCTGAAAATCATAAAAGGGCCCCTCGGGCAAAACATATTTAATAAGTTCAGAGTGAAAGTGGTAAAATCATAAGTAGCCCCTCGGACAAAAACATGTATCATAATCAGCCCCTCGGGCATGCCTCACAGTCACTCATAATTAGCCCCTCGGGCATATCTCACAGTCACTCGGCACTCGGCACTCGCATTCAGTAGGTACCTGTGCTCACTGGGGGTGTGTACAGACTCCGGAGGGGCTCCTTCAGCCCAAACGCTAATATCAAGCCACCTCGTGGCATATCATATCCTCACAAATCAGGCCCTCGGCCTCACTCAGTCAAAACCTCTCAAAAGCCCCTCGGGCGTATCAGTAAAACGGGGTACTCGACCCAAAACATCATTTTATATCTTAAAATAGTGTAAACCAGGCTGAGTTTCCAAAATAGTAAGAACAATATGAGTGAGTGTAAATCATCAATAAACAGTGAGGAAATAGAATTAAATAGCCCCCAAGGGGTCTAAACAAGTCTGCACGAGGCCCCAAACATGGCTTATAGCCCAAATATAGCAATAGTCTTTAGAACACAGTTTAACATATGATTTAGAGTAAAATACGCAACTCAATAGTTGCCGCAGAGAGGACCAAGTCCAATCCAAAAATCAGTGCGCGCCACATACTCGTCATCCGACATGCGCGCCATTCTAAAAATAGTGGGAAATATGAAGTCCGGGGTTTCATACCCTCAGGACAAGATTTATAACCATTACTTACCTCTAGCGTGCCACAATACTAGACCGCGATGCTCTTTCCCCTCAAATTGTCTCCCGATCACTCCGAATCTAACCAAAACCAGTTTAACATCATCAATATATGCTAAAAGAACACAACCCAATCGAAAATTATGAATTTATACAAAAATCTCAAAATTTGGCCAAACCCGAGCCCCGGGCCCACGTCTCATAATTCGATAAAATTTACATCACTACAAACTTCGTCCTCCCACGATTCTACACATACCAAGAACACCACAATCGGACCACATTTGCCTACCCAAATCGCCAAAAGAATTTTCCAAACCTCCTCCCATTTCCCCCCAACTTTTTCTACTTTAATCCTTCAAATTACAAGCCTAATCCGAACAAAATAGCATAGAAACGACTTTTATAATCCGGGAACTTACCTCCACTGAAGACCCTCGAATTCTTTCTTCAATTTGCCCTCAAATAAGCTCCAACAACATGCAACAATGGTAGAGTAACCAAAATTTCGCGGAGGCACTCTTATATACTGTTCTGCCCAGTTAATCCTCACCTGCGGACCTTTCCTCGCACCTGCGGGCCAGCACCTTCGGACCCACACCTGCGAAATCCCAGTAACAGACCAAATTCTCGCACCTGCGATCTCTTCTCCACACCTGCGGCTTCGCAGGCGCGGCCAACACTTTGCACCTGCAGACTTCTCTTGTCTAGCCTCCTTTCGCACCTGCGCATGGACCTTCGCACCTGCGGTGTCGCACCTGCGTCTGCCCATCCGCAGGTGTGGCTACACCAGCAACCATTTGCTGCTAGTTTCCTAAGTTCAAACCCCCGCCAACCATCCGAAATCAATCCCGAGCCTCTCGTGGCCCCAACCAAATATACCAACACACCCCATAGCATCATTCAAACTTTGTCGAGCCTTCGAAACACCAAAAACAACACGAAAACACCAAAATTACATCAAATTCAAACCTATGAACTTAGAAACTTCTAAATATTTCCAATGATGCCGCAACCAGCCAAAACACATCTGATTGACCTGAAATTTTTCAGACATATCCAAAATGACATTACGAACCTGCTCCAACTTCTGGAATTCCATTCCGGCCCCGATAGCCTATTTTCCATTGCCGATCAGAAATCGCCAAAAACTAACTTTCGCCAATTCAAGCCTAGTTATACACCGGACATCAAAACTTCATCCCGAACACACTCCTAAGTCCCAAATCAACTAACAAATCTACCCGAGCCATAAAATCTGCATTCCGAGGTTGTTTGCTAATAAGTCAACTCTCAGTTGATTTTTTCAAATATTAGGCTACTTTAAGAGACTAAGTGCCTCAATTCTCACCATGACTACTCTGAACCCGAACCAACCGACCCAACACACATAAATGAAGATGAACTACATATAATGAAGCAGAAACTGGGAAAACGGGGCTAAACTCTCGGAACGACCGGCCGGGTCGTTACATCCTCCCCCACTTAAACATACGTTCGTCCTCGAACGGGCCAAGAGTTGTTCTCCAACACCATCAAACTGCTACGTAGCTTACCATGCACATACCCGGGGGTGATCCCACGTGACCCTATCCCATATAGGTCCAATAGCACAACACCGTTTAAATTTCGAAATCCAATCCTGACCCATAAACCTTAGAACCAAATTCCCACTTCTGAAATAATATACAAGATCAAAATTCCATAACTATAAACTGAACTAGTCTGAACATGCTGAATCAAGCCATATACGCACCACAGATGAAATCACATAATACATCGTGTGACTCAAACACGCATAGCGATAGCTCTTAACCACAATAAATGCTCAGAACAACCCAGTACTAGTACATAACCTCTTATCAAGAAATGCCTCGCTCTAACACTTCCATATACTGCCGATGATGAAAGAAACATGTAGAAACTAACAACCATTCGTCCGATCAGTCAGACATGAAGCTCCCCCTTCCCAAACAGGAATTATAGCAGATTTCTAAGCCGACTCCCGATATTTATCCTTCCAACTATGCTATAGACAATTCTGAAAATATTCATTCTAGGTCCAATGACCTCTTCTCATCCATCACGACCACTCTGATGACATGACACATCGATACAATTCGAAGCCAAAACCTGTGCAACTCGTGTACTTAATAGCAACATCCCAATGTAATCAAATTATATAAAAGATCCACACGAGAGGACTATCCTGCCATTAACAGTTACCATCACCATATCATGCTAGCAGCCTAGCACACACCATAAAAATCAAAACACACGAATCCAATACCAAAGATCATACCCCTGCATAACTCCGCTACACTGCGGGATCTCATCCAAACGATGGTCCACTTGAAATATTTCAAGACACCTTGCCCAAAATCAATAACCATTCGAAATTCGACATCAAGTATTCAAAGTGCATTGCCATAACCACGGGGAAACCGGACGATACTATGCCACACAAATCAGAAGGTACATAACCAACGCGTCTCAACTTCGCAATACCCAATTACTTACCTTACTCAAATCTAGCTATAAAGTCCAATTAGAACCGCATCATATGTGCATATAACCAATAATCACCACTCCTCGCAACACCGAAGGGTAACTCATAGATCACTCCAGAGCATGAATAAACTCAATCACAATCGAATGGTACATTCCTTAATAATAGAAATTCGGAGCCAATAATTCCGACCCGGTGTAGAACACACCCATATTAGCCTACCAATAACCCTAATTTAACTCTGGTCACCCATAACAGATAGATAACTTACCGAAAAGTTCACAATGACGAAATCATGGTCTACTAACATCCGAATAGCTCTGCTCGCATCTTCACAGTTCACTACCACAAAATAACCTGTTTGTGAGAACTCTCAGTCTCGAAGTTCATGAAGCGCACGTATTACTATATCCGATCTCAACTCCACCGCTCGAATACATGATGCATCCTAAATACTCAATCATTACACGAGGGATACCCCTATGATTCTTCTGTGTTACCAAGCAACCTGGAATATCAACAGTCGATCCAACAAGAGAGCACCGCAATACTAATGAAGTACCCTTAACTCCACACATGACTTTTCAAAAATGTATAACTTCATCAAGCCACCCCACAGTGATATCATCTACCAAGTCTTCTGAAACTGTCCATGCTGCCTAAGAAATTTATTTTGACCTTCCTTCTAGAACTGAACCGCGACCTCACATATGCAAATCTCAACTCTACCCACATACCGCATACGCCATCCCATCCCAGGGCAATTATGGGAACTTCTTGATCCCTTCCGATCCACCGGCAACTACGTACCCAACTAGCTAAGAACTTCCATTTGATCCCATTTAGAAGCAAATTCACTACACGTCACCCGCACCTCATGCCAGAAGAAAATATGCACCATTAACCATGGTAGAAATCATCAGGAACTATCTAAAATCCCATTTGCGCAACACCAAACCATTAGGACTGAATCCTTCTAACTCAACCAAGCTACGCAGGCCACTAAAAATCCAAGAGCATTGCTAAGAAACACCCATAAAAACTCGTCACCTCATGAACACCCAAAGCACTAATCGTATCCCTTACCATGCCGATCCGACCTACTACCAAGTTGCCCTATTTACCCAAGTTTCTTCTAACTTACCTTCAAATTGATACTTCTCCCTACCGTAATACCACAATTTTCAACGCAGACTCACCACACGCGACCCAAGCACAAAACTATACCGTCTAAGGTTCATAAGCTGCTGAATACTCTCTCAAATATCCCCAAGAGTATCACATTCAACATACATATCCTTAAGATACTTCCTGCAAATCTAAAGCCATTACCTTCACTTTCCTGATATTGATATGTAGAATCCGCGATGATGTAGAAATACCACAAGTCTTGACACCCTCCAACGTAAATCTCAATCACACTGACCAATTAGACAGAATCGACCTGACCCATTTGCACACTAACATACTAGGAAAGTAATCCACTCACTTGAAGGCACAAACAAATTCATACACTGCACACACTACACATTTTACAATTTCCACTAAATCATTCAATAGAACCCAATTACCGAATAGAGTACATTACAACCTATATCGAAGAAATTTCCATTACTAGTGCCATTCCCAGACCCCACATCTGCAAGTCATAACTGATCCACCAATATACCTCGAACTGAAACCAATACCACACATAATCGTTCAATCAACTTATCATTAACAGACTCCCCCACTTGGCTCAAAGCCAACGATCGAGACAAAGAAGAACTCACAATGCCCATAATAACACCACCCGTCTAACAGCTCAAGTCATCTGCAAATATCGCATTCACCATTGTAACAGTCATGCCAAATTCCACAAGCGATCTAAACTCCAATTACAACATATATCATTTACTGGTAGAAGAGAACTTATTACTGAACAACATAGGGATCACACGCCCTAGGACAATCTGCAGGAGATACCCCTGCCCGCTAGCCTCAAACATAATATCTCTATATACGCTTCCAAAGACCATAACTATCAAGCAATCACTATACCCTTCTGCATCTAAACACAAAAAACACCTACCCTCGATGTTTCCCTATACGCGGTAAGAACCTGAAGCTGATGGCAGAACTAACACTAGAGCGGTGGTCACAGAAATCTCGAGCTTCTGGAAGCTTTACCCACACATGTCTGACCACATGGATACCCTTACTGGACACCACGTGTCCCAAAAATGCTTCTGAATTGAGCCAAAATTCATACTCAGAGAACTTTGCATAGAGCCTTTCCTCCCTGAATCCTTATAATGCCACCTTCAAATACTGAGTAATCTACTCCTGACTACGCGAATATGCCAGGACTCCATTAATGAATACAATAGCAAGGAGTGCTAATACGGCTGGAATACACCGCTAATCAGATACATGAACGCTACTGGGCAATGATCAACCCAAAGGACATTAGCAGGAACTCATAACACGACAGAAGGATCCGCTTCACTCCACAACTAGACAACATGAGAGGTCTTCCAATATACTCACAACTCAAGGCCATATACCAAACCGAGACAGAAATCAAACATTCAATAGTTCTTGCCACATTTTTAGTCAACCCTTTTGTCACAATCAACAACCTGAACGCAGCCAACCATCAAATCACACTCACCACGTAGCCATCTAGTCACCAATTCTCATCAATAAGAACACAAACAGACATATAAGTCCCCGAATGCACAGGTCACACAATCAAAACCTTAGCACTCATGCCACAGAATGAATCCAGCCTTAAGTCCTCCATACTGGCCCATTACCAACATGCCAAAATCACATCTCATCCATGAAGTCACAAGCCGTCGATGCACAGTTGATACCAAGCTCTCTCGGGAGCGTTCGAATACATGGAAGGAATTCAAGAGTTACGCTCTTGGCTGAAATAAATGGGTTCTCACGATAAGAATTCAAGAGTGTGAGATTTTCCTAAGGGTTCCGCAGCCTCTCGAAGATAAGTACAAACGTCTCCGTACCAATCCGCAAGACTCTACTAAACCTGCTCATGACTGGTGAGTCCTATGTAACCTACCGCTCTGATACCAACTTTTCACGACCCCAAATCTTAGCCAGTCGTGATGGCGCCTATCGTGCAACTAGGCCATCAAAAACTACACTCAAATCATAATAAGCTTCCATTTACATCTTTACTAAACTGATAACCTATAAAGGTTTCCTTTAAATATTTATAAAACAGTTAAAGCTATACCGAATATTAAAGACAACCCCCGAGATCCCGGAGTCACTAGTCATGAGCATCTACATAGAAATATACAACTCAAAAGAAAATAAATTCTATAATAGTAAGTAGGAGAGAGAGCAGGACTGCAGACGCATGCAGCTACCTCGCAAACCTCCGAGAAATCTCTGGAACAGATACACAGCTCACCCTGCCCCAACACCTGGATCTGCACACAAGGTGCATGGAGTAATGTGAGTACACCAACTTAGTAGTAATGAAAATAAATTAGGTCTGAGCAGCAAGAAACACATAAAAATCAATTCATCAATTCACAATAAGCACAACCTTTCTTTCCAACAATGTATACGTTAAATCATCACGCTTAAAAGCCGATTTCAGTAAAAATCATTTGGAAATATACTTGCCAATAATTTCAACATAACTTTCAATAAGTTTCGTGTAAAAATGCTGAAAATCATAAAAGGGCCCCTCGGGCAAAACATATTTAATAAGTTCAGAGTGAAAGTGGTAAAATCATAAGTAGCCCCTCGGACAAAAACATGTATCATAATCAGCCCCTCGGGCATGCCTCACAGTCACTCATAATCAGCCCCTTGGGTATACCTCACAGTCACTCATGTTGAATCAAGTCACTGCATGTTGACAAATGTCTACCCAGTTGAACCAGGTCCATCAGGACAAACATCTCGAACGAATCAATTGGCACAAGAACCGTACATGCACAGGAGATAAACGTGATCTCTGAATTGTCCATGAACTAAGAGGTTGTCTCCTAATGCAAAAAGGTTGCAAATTTATAAGGGGTTAGAGTTCGAGTTCAGGAAGGACAAAAATAAAGGAAGGAAGTTGAGATAAACACAAACTCTTCCACCAAGGAAGAGTTGCATTAGAACTAAACAAAAACATCTTAACTTCTGGGGCTATATAATGTTGAAGTATTCCTACTGAAGATTATTCTCACAAAGACCGAATAGAAGCAAGAACTAAAGGCAAAATTACCAGAGAAATTTTGCAAGCAGAATCCTTGTGCGATACAAAGGCTACTGACCAGCTAGAAGAATCAGTTCCATCTATTTGTCTTTCGAGTCTAGTTGGTTGTAGTAGGTGATTTAATATTGTTTCTTTCAGCTTTAGTAGAAGCAATTGTAATAGGTACACATTGTTCAAGTTAGAGTTAACTTGAAGCTTGTCGCAATTAGCTAGAGGCTAGGTTGCTACAAAAGGATTAGAGTTAGTCCTTAGGTTTACAAAAGAGTTTATTTCGTAAATGCTATTTGGATCAGAGTTGTAGTAAAGAGTTTGGGAAAATCCTACTGAGGAGTAGGTCGTGGTTTTTCACCTTTTGAGCCAGGTGTTTTCCACGTAAAATCTCTGTGTTTTTACTTTACTGCATTTATTATTCCGCACTAGTAGAAGTTGGAACACACAGAAGAACCAGGTTCTTCTGTTGAGACAGCACTCGGAAAATTGGACACCACACAAATCACCCCCCTCTTGTGTGGTATTGAAGTATAAAACATTAATTGGTATCAGAGCAGGTTATCCTTAAAAAGGCTAACACCTTGGAAAAGATCAAAATGAGTGACCATTTGGAAACTGGGAGGGTCAATCAACTGCAAGGCCACCACTCTTCAATGGCCAGTATTAATCTTGGTGGAAGAATAGGATGAAGGACCACCTAATTGGAGAAGACTATGAACTATGGGACATAGTCACTGATGGTCCTCTAGCTACCATGATGAAGACTGCTGAAGGTGTAGATGTACCAAAGACTAGAGGTGACTGCACTGCTGAGGATCTGAAGAAATGGGAAAAGAATGCAAAGTCCAAGAAGTGGTTAGTGTGTGGACTAGGTCCAGACGAGTATAGCAGAATCCAAAGCTGCACCACTGCCAAAGAAATCTGGGATACCTTGCAAGTAGCCACCTCATGTAAAAATATCAAGATGTACTCTTCTATATTCACAGTATGAAAACTTCACTATGAAAGAAGGAGAGACAATCCAAGAGATGTACACAAGGTTCACAACTTTGACAAATGAACTTAAGTCTCTTGGTAGAGTCATTCTTGAAGAAGACAGGGTAGAGAAGATCCTGACAAGGGTCTTACCAATCTTCTGGGAAAGCAAAATCACTGCTATCCAGGAGTCCAAAAATATGGCAACCCTCAGATTGGATGAACTAATTTAGAAACCTTACTGCCTATGAACTTAGAAGGAAAAAAATGAAGATGGATGGTATAAAGAAGGAGACGAGTCTAGCACTGAGAATCACTGAGGGAGCAGATCTTGAGGAAGATGAGATGGCCATGATTACCAAAGAATTTAGAAATTTTCTAATAAGGAATAAGGGAATCTCTAGAGGAGGAAATTACAACAAAGCAAAAGCTCCAGAAAGGGCAACCAATGAGGGATGCTACAAATGTGGAAAGACTGACCATCTTATCAAGAACAATCCTCAGTGGGAAGTGGAATGAAAAAATGAGAGATATGAAAGAAGGAACAGGAAGAAGGAATAGGTCCAACCCAAGAAAACCACAACAAAAGCTATGGTTACTGCTTGGGGGGAAAGTTCAGATGAAGAATCAGAAGATGGGGAGAATGAAGATCAGGCGCTCATGGCAATTGGAGAATTCGATGATGAATTACCTGAAGAACTAGAGGTAAGTATCTTCCATCTTAAAAATAAAATAAAGTTCCTATCTAAGGAAAAACTCTTTGAGTTGCTACTTGATTTCATGGATGATTCCGAAGAAACAACCAAAGAGAAGGAACAACTCTCTACAGAATGTGAAATGCTAAAAGAAAAATGCATGAACCTGGAAATCAGACTAAGTGAATCTGAAAAGAAAACATTGTCTTGTTGAACTAGGTTCATCCACTTGAAACTGAGATTCTAGAACTAAAATCTGAAAACTTAAAGCTAAAGCTAGGATCCAGTAAAAAGGTTGTTGATCATTCTCATATCATGTTAGAAGAAAATGTGGGAAAACTAAAAGATAAGATGTATGCCAAGGATGAACAAATAAGAACTCTTAAAGAAGAACTTGGCAAAGTCAAACATGAATTAGATCGAACTTGTAAATGGAATAAATCCTCTGATGCCTTGATATGGCTTCAAGAGAATCATAGTAGCAACCGGAGAGGGATTGGCTTTGGGAGTCAATTGCCCAAGTGGGATCCCAAAAGCAAGTATCTCACTCTCCCTGAGAATAAAATCTGCACCCATTGTGGTAAGACTGGCCACTACAAATATGAGTGTACTGCAAAAGAGCAGGCCAGTCGAAAAAATGAGAGGTTTGTAAAAGGGAAAAACTGGCTACCAAATTGGGCCAGGAAAAATTTGATTCATCCATTCTCTCATAGAAAAGGACCCAAACTAGTTTGGGTTCTTAAAACTAACCCCTGATTCCTTTTTGTAGGTTCAATTGAGAGTCAGCAACCAAATTTGGTATTTGGATAGTGGTTGCTCAAAGCATATGACAGGGAACATGGAACAGTTCCTTTCACTTGAAAGTCTCAAAGGAGGAAATGTCTCCTTTGGAAACGGAAAGAAAGGTGAAATTATTGGGGTTGGTAAGGTAGGTAAGGATGACACACGTTCCATTGAACATGTGTATCTGATAGATGGCTTGAAATATAGCCTGATCAGTGTGTCACAACATTGTGATAGAGGTAACCTGGTTGCCTTTACTTCAACAAAATGTTTTGTGATTAACCTGCTTACTGACAAGATTGTTTTGCAGGGAAAAAGAATGAATTATATCTATGTCATAGTCTTGTCCACACTGTTTGAAAATGAACTCACTTTCCTAAGTGTGTTGGACAGTGATCCCTTCCTGTGGCACAAAAGACTTGGTCACGCAAGTCTAAATCAGCTAAACAAACTAGTCTCTAAAGACTTAGTGGTAGGGCTTCCTAACATTAAGTTCAAGGAAGACAAAGTTTGTGAGGCATGTGCAAGGGGAAGCAGGTAAGATCTTCTTTCAAAAGTAAGAAAATGGTCAGTACCACCAGGCCGTTGGAACTGGTTCATATGGACCTATGTGGTCCTATGAGAACTCTGAGCAGAGGTGGTAAGAAATATGTAATGGTGCTAGTTGATGACTATTCAAGGTTCACTTGGACCTTATTTATGACATCTAAGGATGCAGCATTTGATATGTTCACCTCATTTGTTAAGAAAACTCAAAATCAATTAGGAAATCAAAAAGTATCACTAAGATCTGATCATGGTACTGAATTTGAGAATGCAAAGTTTGCTGAGTTCTGTGATGAACATGGTATCGATCACAATTTTTATGCCCCTAGAACCCCACAGAAAAATGGGGTTGTTGAGAGAAAGAACAGAACTCTTGAAGATATGGCATGAACCATGCTTCTTTCTAGCAAACTACCTCATAGCTTCTGGGAAGAAGCAATAAACACTGCATGCTATATAATAAATAGATGCATGACCAGGCCTCTGTAGAGAAAACTCCTTATGAATTACTTAAAGGGAGAAAGCCCAAAATATCCCACCTTAGGACTTTCTGATGTAAGTGCTTTGTGCACAATAATGGCAAAGATTCCCTAGGAAAATTTGATCCCAGAAGTGATGAGGGAGTATTCTTGGGCTATTCATCACATAGCAAAGCTTATAAAGTGTCTAATAAAAGAACTATGTGTGTAGAAGAAAGTGTACATGTTGTCTTTGATGAAACTAACACTCTTCTTAGAGACAGAAACCAGAAGATGAGGATCTTGGACTGGTGAGAAGCAGTGAAAACATTGAAGAAAACTTGGAAGATGGAACAGGTGATGGACCAGGTCCAACTACCCCAAGCAACATGACAGGGGGAACTCAACATGTGAATCTTGGCCTTGATCCTGTTCCACAACAACAAGACACCATGGAACTATCCAAAAGTGAACAGTTGGTTCTCAAACCACACAGATATCAAATTTCTTACCCTCTTGAGAACATCATAACAGATCTAACATCTGGAATTAAAACAAGATCCTCTTTGAAAAATCTATGTGTGTATGATGCCTTTCTATCCTTGATTGAACCAAAGAGCATTGGTGAATCCCTACAAGATGATGACTGGGTAAATTCCATGCAAGAAAAGCTGAATCAATTTGAAAGAAGTCAAGTATGGCACTTGGTACCCAGACCACTAGACAGATCAGTGATTGGAACAAAGTGGGTCTTCAGGAACAAGCTTGATGAGGATGGAACTGCTACAAGAAAAAAGGCTAGACTGGTTGTTCAAGGATACAACCAAGAAGAGGGAATTGACTATGATGAGACCTTTGCCCTTGTGGCAAGACTGGAGGCAATCAGACTTCTTATAGCATTTTCCGCACACATGGAATTCACTCTCCATTAGATGGATGTTAAGAGTGCCTTCCTCAATGGCTATCTGAAGGAAGATGTATTTGTCAGACAACCTCCAGGTTTTGAAAGCAAGGAGTCACCTGGCCATGTATACAAACTTGACAAGGCTCTTTATGGTCTTAAACAAGCACCAAGAGCATGGTATGAGCGTCTATCAAAATTCCTGCTAGAACATGGATACAAACGAGGTAAAATTGATAGCACCTTGTTCTTAAAGGAAAAGGGTAAAGAACTCCTGGTTGTGCAAATATATGTGGATGATATCATATTTGGGGCGACTTCTGAAAAATTGAGTAAGGAGTTTGCTATACTTATGGGGAGTGAGTTTGAGACGAGTATGATGGCTGAGATGAACTTCTTCTTAGGCTTTCAAATCAAACAAAATTCAAATGGAACAATGATCCATCAACAAAAGTATGTGAAAGAATTGCTCAAGAAATTTAAAATGGAAGACTCAAAGGAAATAGATACCCCCATAGCCACAGCTACAAAAGTAGATGTGGATGAACCTGGTTAATCCGTTGATCAGAAGCTATACAGAGGGATGCTTGGGTCTCTATTATATCTCACTGCCAGCAGACCTGATATTGTGTTCAGTGTAGGACGGTGTGCTAGGTTTCAGGCAAATCCAATGGAGTCCCACCTAATTGCAGTGAAGAGAAATTTGAGATATCTGAAAGGCACCACTGATTTGTGCCTTTGGTATCCTAAAGGTAGTAATTTCGACCTTGTAGGATATGATGATGCTGATTATGCAGGTTTCCTGATTGACAGGAAAAGTACCTCAGGCATGGCTCACTTTTTGGGCTCCTGCCTTGTGTCTTGGGCCACCAAGAAATAAAATTTAGTAGCCTTGTATACTGCTGAGGCTGAATATGTGGATGCAGCCTCATGCTGTGCTCAGTTGCTATGGATTAAGCAACAACTCATGAACTTTGGTATAGAGATTGGATGCATTCCTATTTTCTATAACAACACTAGTGCAATAAGTATGATGAATAACCCGGTTCATCATAAAAAAACTAAGCACATAGATGTTAGATACCATTTCCTAAGGGATAACTATGAAAAAGGAATGATCTCAATCGAATTTTGTGCTACTGACCAACAAATTGCAGATATCTTTACTAAAGCACTAAGTAGGGAGCATTTTGAGATAAACCAGCTTGAATTAGGGATGATTAAGAGCACTTAATTGAAAAAAAAACATTTTTTTTGGCTAGAAACACTAACATAGATAATCAACCAGACTAATCATTGCTCAGCATCATGACTTTACTCTCATACTCTCTTGCCATGTATTAATATGATTCCCTGGTTTCTAATGATGTTTTTATATCTTTGTAAATTGAGGCATATTAAAGACTTTAACACGATGAACCTGGTTCATCCCTGCTGGTTCATCTGACTGACAAGGTACATGCCCATCTCCATACAATTATTGAATTAATTACATTCACGCATGAGCAGGATTCTATCTATATTTGGTTCATTTCAAATTCTTTGTACTTATCCCTAAATGAACCCTTTCCAAGAAGTCCCATCGGTACTCAATTATCCTAGAGGTAGGGAACTCTTAACTGTCTAATCAATGACACTCCTACATCTATTAGACTCCCACTTGAGTAAATACTCTGCCCGTTGTATAATTAATAGCCATATCTTATAAAAGGGCCATCATTACCTCCCATCTTCATAACATAATAAGTCGAACCAAGTTCATTATTCTTCTAACCAAAACTGATCATCTCTTTACTTCAAAAAATTCATAACAATGTCTTCACTACCCCCTGCTTCATCTTCCTACACAAACTCTGATCACGGGAAAAAAAATTCCAGTCCTAATTCTACTTCAGTTTACAGTTCACATTCACCAAACAGATCTTCATCTCCCCAAAACCCTCCAGTTCTTGAACCCACTCCTGAACCCACACCTAACCCTCCAGCCCCCAGGGCACGAAGAGTAAAAGTTTTGGCCAGAAAATCAGTTGTTTCTGGCTCTCGTGCAAGATTCTTGGAGGAAATTCTTGAAGCCAGCGATGTTCATATGTCTGAATCTTCAAGTGAATCCTTCAAATCCGCTAATAAGGATGAAGCACCAGGTTCATCCAGTTCTGAGCAAGGTAATCTTGAAGTTTAATTTGAAACTGCTACTATTGAAAACAGGTTTGTGTTGGTCGATCAGTTGTTGATGTAGAAGTGCCAGATAGGAAAAGAAAACTGGGAAAAATCTTGAGAGAGAGTGAGAAGGAGGTTTTGTAAGGAGATATGGGGAGGATGGTGCCACGTTGGCTATTTGTGGCCCCACTCCTATGATAAATGAATAAGGAGTCACAGATTTAGGGGGAAGTATTGCTGAGGAAGAAACAACAGGTTTAGAGAGCCTACAAAAACCAACAGATGAACCTGGTTCATCTGTCGAGGAGACATTGGCTGAGGAAGCTGGGGGAGTCCTAAAATCTCAAGAGGAAAAGAGCTTCAAAATCAAAGAAGGCTACTACCCCAAAGAAAAGAAAAGTTTCAATATCTACTGATGTTTCTGCCCCAAAGGTTCGTGCTACAAGAAGTACTGTTCGACAAGGATAAGAGGAGTTAGAAAGGGCTCTAAGAGAGAGCAAGAAAAAGAAAGCTGCCAAGGGAAAGGCAAAGTTAGGAGATCCTATTGAGGATGTTAATGTTGATGATGAGACGATGGACCTGGTCCATCATGAGGAGCAACCGGCTCCAGTTGTGGTTGAGACATCCAAGCCCAAGAAGGCTAAGGCTTCTTCAAAGAAGTCAGCTTCTATGTCTGCCACACCCTCAAGCACAGCTAAAAGGACTAGGTCTAAAGCCAAGAAAGTGAAAGTTGTTGAAGAATAAAGTGAATGGGGTGAAGAGAAGAGGAAATCTCTGGTGAGCAATCTGACAAACTCACCATGTTTGGAAAGCGTACTATTCTTAAAGGAAAGCCGGTGAGAGATCTGGAAGAATCATGAATGATCTTTTTTTTGAATGCACTGGATGTGCAGGGATGGAAGGACTTGGTCCTTAACCTGGAAGGAAGGCTGGCAAGGAATGAACTGGTAGAGTTTATGGCAAATGCAAGTGTGAAGGATGGCAGGGTAACCTCCACAGTCAAGGGGATTTAGATCACTTTTGATGCAAAGGAGCTGGGAGAGATTCTGAATATCCCTACTGAGGGCTATGATGATTACACTAGGCAAATATGGACCAGTCTCGATGGAATGGCCTCAGCTATCAACATCACCAGATTCTTTTGTGAAAATGAGAAGGAACTTGAGCCAAGGCCAGTGTTCAAAAGTGAAATGCAGCCCCAGAACAAGCTACTCTTTGAATTTGTGGTTAAGTTTCTGCTGCCAAGACAAAAGCGTAGGCACATCGCCAGTTATATGGACTTAACACTTATGGAGTGCCTGTACAGGGGAAAGTAGATTAACTGGCCAGATTCCAGCTCTTGGACAGAGTTGTAAATGGAACCAAAGCACACACTATTCCTTATGGCTTTATTCTGACAGCTGTGCTTGCCCACTTTGAGGTTCCTGTAAAGAAAGCTGAGATGTCTACTCCTAAGGATTATTTTGGGAAGAAAACTTTGCTGTCATGTGATTATATTGTCAATGTTCCTAAGGATGAACCTGGTTCCTCTAGGAAGCAGCCAGTCAATAGCAAAGTCAGGTCATTGGTGCAGGAAGGAGAGATAAAGAATGCGGAAATCCTTCGATTGAATTCTCACCTTCATGGGGTTGAAGCTGAGCGGGATGCTCTCAGATCTGAACTAGCCAAGGAGAAGGAGAAAAATGAAGGTGTTCTTCAACAAATGCTTTCTCTCCTTCAAGCAAAGACCCCAACCTCATCTGCCCCTTCCCAACCTTAGGAATTCCAGAGCTACCAAAACCCCTCTTTTCCCAGTTGTTCTGTTTTTGTTATTTTTGCTCATGGTAGTGACTTCTTTAGTTTTTTTGTATTGTGCTTGAATTGCGTACTAATCAATGAATTCTGTTGTTTTTGTTATTGACTTGTCTCAGTTTCTTGTATATCTTACATTTATTGGTTTCTTTTAATGATTAATCATGTTTGCACCTGCAGTTGCCTCAATGGCCATGAGTAATTATTAACAACTCTGGTAAGTTTATCATTTTGCAACTTTTTGATGATGCCAAAAGGGGAAAGATATGTGCTTTTTTTAAAATGTCAAAAGTTGTGATATATATAACCTAATGAACTTGGTCTCTCCATGATAAATGCTTAACATCATACAAAGTGTTTGAAGTTTATAAAGGGTTGAGCACAGAGTTTGTCATCATCAAAAAGGGGGAATTTGTTGACCCAAGTCACTGCATGGTTTTTTGAAGATTGACAAATGTCTACCCAGTTGAACCAGGTCCAGTATTGCAAACATCTCGAACAAATCAATTGGCCCAAGAACTATACATGCACAGGAGATAAACGTGATCTATGAATTGTCCATCAACTAAGAGGTTGTATCCTAATGCGAAAAGGTTGCAAATTGATAAGGGGTTAGAGTTCGAGTTCAGGAAGGACAAAAATAAAGGAAGGAAGTTGAGATAAACACAAACTCTTCCACCAAGGAAGAGTTGCATTAGAACTAAACAAGAACATCTTAACTTCTGGGGTTATATAATGTTGAAGTATTCCTACTGAAGATTATTCGCACAAAGACAGAATAGAAGAAAGAACTGAAGGCAAAATTACCAGAGAAATTTTGCAAGAAAAATCCTTGTGCAATACAAAGGCTACTGACCAGCTAGAAGAACCAGTTCCATCTGTTTGTATTTCGAGTCTAGTTGGTTGTAGTAACTGATTTAATATTGTATCTTTCATCTTTAGTAAAAGCAAGTGTAATAGGTACACATTGTTCAAGTTAGAGTTAACTTGAAGCTTGTCGCAATTAGCTAGAGGCTAGGTTGCTACAAAGGGATTAGAGTTAGTCCTTAGGTTTACAAAAGAGTTTATTTTGTAAATGATGTTTGGCTCAGAGTTGTAGTGAAGAGTTTGGCAAAATCCTACTGAGGAGTAGGTCGTGGTTTTTCACCTTTTGAGCCAGGTGTTTTCCACGTAAAAATCTCTGTGTTTTTACTTTACTGCATTTATTATTCCGCACTAGTAGAAGTTGGAACACCTAGAAGAACCAGGTTGTTCTGTTGAGACAACACTCAAAAAATTGGACACCACACAAATCACCCCCTCTTGTGTGGTATTGAAGTATAAAACACCAACTCATAATCAGCCTCTCGGGCATACCTCACAATCACTCGTCACTCGGCACTCGCACTCAGTAGGTACCTATGTTCACTGGGGGTATGTACAGACTCCGGAGGGGCTCCTTCAACCCAAGCGCTAATATCAAGCCACCTCGTGGCATATCATATCCTCACAACTCAAGATCTCGGCCTCACTCAGTCAGAACCTCTCAAAAGCCCCTCGGGCGTATCAGTAAAACGGGGTACTCGACCCAAAACATCATTTTATATCTTAAAATAGTGTAAACCAGGCTGAGTTTCGAAAACAGTAAGCACAATGTGACTGAGTGTAAATCATCAATAAATAGTGAGGAAATAGCAGTAAAAAGCCCCCAAGGGGTCCAAACAAGTCAGCACGAGGCCCAAAACATGGCTTATAGCCCAAATATAGCAATAGTCTTTAGAACGCAGTTTAACATATGGTTTAGAAATACGCAACTCAATAGCTGCCGCGGAGAGGACCAAGTTCAATCCAAAAATCGGTGCACGCCACATACTCATCATCCGGCATGTGCGCCATTCTAAAAACGGTGGGAAATATGAAGTCTGGGGTTTTCATACCCTTAGGACAAGATTTATAACAATTACTTACCTATACCGAGCCACAATACTAGACTGCGATGCTCTTGCCCCTGAAATTGGCTTCCGATTGCTCCGAATCTAACCAAAACCAGTTTAACATCATCAATATATGCTAAAGGAACACAACCCAATCGAAAATTATCAATTTATACAAAAATCTCGAAATTCGGCCAAACTCGAGTCCCGGGACCATGTCATCGGAATTAGATAAAATTTACATCACTAGAAACCTCGTCCTCCCACGATTCTACACATACCAAGAACACCACAATCGGACCACAATTTCCTACCCAAATCGCCAAAAGAATTTTCCAAACCTCCTCCTATTTTTTTCCAAAATTTTTCTAATATAATCCTTCAAATTACAAGCCTAATCCGAACAAAATAGCATAGAAACAACTTTTATAATCCGGGAACTTACCTCCACTGAAGACCCTCGAATTCTTTCTTCAATTTGTCCTCAAATAAGCTCCAACCGCATGCAACAATGGTAGAATAACCAAAATTTTGCGGAGGCACTCTTATATACTATTCTGCCCAGTTAATCCTCACCTGTGGACCTTTCCTCGCACCTGCGGACCCGCACCTGCGGTCCCAGGTGTGCACCTGTGAAATCCCACTAACAGACCAAATTTTCGCACCTGCGATCTCTTCTCCGCACCTACGGCTTCGCAGGCGCGACCAACTCTTCGCACCTGCGGACTCCTCTTGCCTAGCCTCCTTTCGCACCTGTGCATGGACCTTCTCACCTGTAGCATCGCACCTGCGTCTGCCCATCTGCAGGTGCGGCCACACCAGCAACTTTACACCAGCAACCATTTGCTGCAAATTTCCTAAGTTCAAACCCTAGCCAACCATCCGAAATCAATCCCGAGCCCCTTGGGGCCCAAACCAAACATACCAACACAACCCATAGCATCATTCAAACTTAGTTGAGCCTTCGAAACACCAAAAACAACACGAAAACACCAAAATTACATCAAATTCAAACCTATGAACTTTGAAACTTCTAAATCTCGCCAATGATGTCGAAACCAGCCAAAACACATCCGATTGACCTGAAATTTTTCACACATATCCAAAATAACATTACGAACCTGCTCCAACTTTCGTAATTCCATTCCAACCCCGATAGCCTATTGTCCACTGCCGATCGGAAATCGCCAAAAACTAACTTTCGCTAATTCAAGCTTAATTCTATACCAAACATCATAACTTCATTCTGAACACACTCCTAAGTCCCAAATCACCTAAAGAATCTACCCGAGCCATAAAATTCGTATTCCGAGGTTGTTTACCAATAATTCAACTCTCAGTTGACTTTTTCAACTTTTAGGCTACTTTAAGAGACTAAGTGCCTCAATTCTCACCATAACCACTCTGAACCCGAACCAACCGACCCAACACACATAAATGAAGCTGAACCACATATAATGAAGCAGAAACGGGGGAAACGGGGATAAACTCTCGTAACGACTGGACAGGTCGTTACGTTACCAAACTTTTACTCGTGGCCTAAAATAATATTTCCATTGGAGTTAAGCTTAGATCTTTCAGAAATTATGTTATTAATTAATAATCATCTTGCAAAGTTTTTGTCACGACCCAAAAACCATTATTCGTGATGGCACCTAAGACGATCCGCTAGGTAAGCCAACTAACTGAAAATACAATCGAAAAGGGATTATAGAAAAATTGTAAAGAATTAGCTAGACATTTACAAATTGATCCAAGACCTGGTAGTACGAATCACGAGCTTCTAAGATTTGGAATTTCAAGATTGATACAAATAAATACACGTTCTACTTGAAGGTTACATAAAAAGATTAGCAATAACCTAAGCTACCATGGACAGGTGGCAGCTATATCCAAACGCATGAACATCTTCTGAATCAGCATCTGACGTCACCAGCAGCTCCGCACCAAAAATCTGCACGCAATGTGCAGAAGTGCAGTATTTATACAACCGACCCCATGTACTGGTAAGTATTTTGTCTAACCTCGTCGAAGTAGTGACGAGGCTTTAGTTGAAAGATGCTATTTATTATAACCCGTATGTTAGACTAACAGTATAGGAAGTTCAAAACATAATAGACAAAAGTACCGTATACAACTCTGTGAGACAGTCAACAATTACTAGCAGGAATTACAGTAGAAGATTTACAATCTTTCCTGGTATAAGAAGTGTATCCAAGATATCAAGTCACATAGCACGGTAACACCCCTCGTGCTTCTATCTCATCCTCACCATATATAAACAAATTTATGTAACAAATCAATTAGCACGGCAACACCTCGTGCGTTCAACTCATCCTTCCAAATGTACGTATAACAGAACCAACCATATGACAGAAACACGATAACAGGAATTACAAAGTAGGAAATACGCGAGTAACAACAATAGACAAGGATATACATATGGGCAACAGTGAACTAAATAGAAAGCACGTGAGTAATAACAACAATTGGAAAGTAAGGGATATCAACGTCAATTAACTAGCATATTGGAGGCCTAAGTACAAATATGAAAAATAAGAAGGAAACGCATGATCTTTACAAGTTAACAAGTAAGGGCGTGAATGGCTAGCATGACGAAATACTTAAACTAGAGTGTGACGGAATAGGTATGACATGAGTATAATTTTGAAAGCAGGAAATAGGCATGGAATATGCATGTTAAGCAAGTAAAAGACATGGACAACACAACAACAATTGATATAGACGTCAAGTACGGGACAATAACAACATATCACACAAAATATATAATTTCGACAATAACAGCTCAAGGTAAAGGCGAAAATTTATACACGGAAAACAGATATCACGTCATAATGCATGTCCCTCATCCTCACCTCCACGGAAACAACCTTCGTGCCATGACCTCACAATATCAAAAGCATAACAATATAAATGAAATGGCATGTCATCACCCTTCGTGCTTTTACTCTCACATGATATGGCACGGTATCACCCTTCGTGCTTTACACTCTCTCCTTACATGATAATGTATATGAAATGGCACGGCATCGCCCTTCATGCTTTACACTCTTCTTCACATGATAATGTATATGAAATGGCACGACATCACCCTTCGTGCTTTACACTCTCTCCTTACATGATAATGTATATGAAATGGCACGACATCACCCTTCGTGCTTTACACTCTTCCTCACATGATAATGTATAGAAATGGCACGACATCACCCTCCGTGCTTTACACTCTTCCTCACATGATAATGATATAAGCAATGACATGGAATCACCCTTCGTTCTTTACACTCTTCCTCACCAAGTATATGAATAACAATAAAATGGCAAGGCAGGAAGTGTAAATGACATCAAGAAGAGTGTTCAAACGAATAATCCAACATATTTCAATCACTGAATTTCTAAGCCAACAATGATTCAATAAGCTCTCAAGGGACGTACAATTCAAGTACTTCCACAAATTTTACATTTTATCAGTAACACAAGTATAAAATCTAGCACCTCAAATATCAACCGTAGTAAGGTAGTAGTGATTACGCATAGAGATGAACCAAACTGGACACATCAATGTATTCTCAGAATTCTATCAAATTTGATCAAGTGATATTAGTCTAAGTCTTCATTACTAACATTTTATACTACGTTCTTAATATCGGTAAAACAGATAAGGCGTGAATTAAGGAAATTACGAAATTCTACAAAACATAATTATAGCACAATCTATCCCCGAGTATGGTTAACCCCGGCACATACATATATGCTCGTCACCTCATATATATATCACCTCTCTGTGGAAAACAATAGCAGTTAGGAGGAAAAATTCCCTCAACAAAGTTAGGCAAAACACTTACCTCGAACAAGTTAATTACAATACCGAGCAAGCCAAGCGATGGTCCAAAAATTCCATCTCGCGCGTTCTGACCTCCGAACGGCTTGAAACTAACCAAAAACAACTCAACTATATCAAACAATGCTAAAGGAACCAATCCCAATTTAAAAAGGATGAATCTTTAATCAAAGGCCCAAAATCGGCCAAAAAGCCCAACCCGGGCCCGCACCTTGGAACCCGACAAAACACAAAATCCGACAAACCATTTAGTTATGAGTCCAACCATACTAATTTCACTCAAATACGACTCCGAATCGATGTTCAAAACTTAAAAATTCACTTTATGAAACTTTAGGCCAAAACCCCAAATTTCACTTTGAAATCATTAATCAGAGCCCAAAAATGAAGATGGATTCATGAAATATAACCAAAACCGAGTAGAGAACACTTAACCCGATCCATGTGGTGAAAATCGCCTCTAAAATCGCCCAAATCCGAGCGTTCCAACTCAAAATATGACCAACTGAACAAACTCTTGTTTTATATGTTTTTCTGCCAGTTATTTTGCCTCGTTTCTCATGACAAATTATCCCAAAACTCGCTTTTTATGCCTTCAATGTATTCCTTGTAAAATTTTAGTCAAGTTAGGCTTTTGAATCACTCAATTTGACCTTATAATGAAGGAGATATGTTGGTTTCAATATTTGCAAAAGTGCAGATTTTTAAATACGAATTCAGTGGCAATTTCGTAATTAATCTGAAAAATCTGGCAACCCAATTTTTAGTAAAATGACCATAAATTCCTCATACAATGTCCAAGTTCGATGATTCTTTTGTTATGGATCCATAATTATGATACATATCTAATTCTTCAATCAAAACAGAAATCGGAGCTCGTTTGCTTAATGTGGTACCATTTATGCTTGAAGAAACGACGTCGAAACATAAGAAAAACGAGCGCAACGCAGCCCAAACCTATCTGAAACTCACCCAAGCCCCTCGGGACCACGTACAAACATACCAACAATTCCCATAATATAACACGGAGATACTCGAGCCCTCAAAATACCGAGCGAAGTGCAGATACTCAAAATGACCTATCAGGTCGTCACAGTTTTTTTTAAATATCATTCTTGATGGTCTTATTTAACTCTTATGATGATGTTGCAAAATTATTTAAGCTTTTTTTCAATTAAGTGTGTTTATATGTGTATAGAGGAATTAAGGTGGTGAACACTAAAAACAATTCCCATGTTGATAGTTTATAACTTGGTTTGTATATAAAGAATATGTTGTGAATGTGTTATTAACTTTGTGAATACTGTTTAGTTTAACTTTATGCATGCATTTCATTTGTTTATGTATTAAAGTTCATTACATTAATTATGTTTAAGGTCATGGATGCAATAGTCAATTACGTAGACTCTCGAATTTCATTTCTCTATAACTAGGACAAATGGAGTTTCTAAAAGGTTCTTCTTTAAATGCATCTATCCATTCATTCGTCTATCACCGGAATTTAATAGTTCTTTTGTTATGTTGTGTAAGTTCTGTCGCGTGAAGCAGGTTCGGGAATAATTTAATAATTTTGACTTAGATAGAAGATTAAGTTTGCCAATTTACAAGAATAGTTTTTTTTGTTGTTTGTGAAGTACATATAGGGGTTAAGAATTAGCTATTTCAAGGAATAAATAATTGGAGTGGTAAAAAATATGTATAAGGTAGCGAGATGAATCATGAACTAATTTAAGACTCGTTGCGATAAGTAATAATAATAAAATTATACAAATAAATGTCTCGAATCTGAAAAAGACAAAACAAATGAATACTCTAAAAATTAGAAAAAAATTAGATGTACTTTAAATATTAGCTCATGTGTTCATACTCGAACCTTGGATTGATATGCTTAAATAATAAAAGGATCATGTGCGCATTTCGCGTCTCGACGCCTTTAAATTAAAAATAATTATGTTATAACCATGTGTACATTCCGTACCTTGGTTTAACATTTAATTTCAAAGAAGTACCTTGTGTGCATACCGCATCTTGGTGAATACAATTAATAAAAAATATAAAAAATTAATTAAGCGGTAATAAATAAGCCATAAGCAATAAAATACAAGAATAGCTATGAGATTAGGATTAATTGTGCCGGATCATCATCAGCTGAATATATGTGGATGATATCATATTTGGGGCAACCTCTGACAAACTGAGTAAGGAATTTGCTAAACTTATGAGGAGTGAGTTTGAGATGAGTATAATGGGTGAGCTAAACTTCTTTTTAGGCTTTCAAAAACTCAAATGGAACAATGATCCATCAACAGAAATATGTGAAAGAATTACTCAAAAGATTTAAAATGGAAGACCCAAAAGAAATTGACACCCCCATAGACACATCTACAAAATTAGATGTGGATGAACCTGGTTCATCCATTGATCAAAAGCTATAGAGAGGGATGATTGGGTCTTTATTATATCTCACTTCCAGCAGACCTAATATTGTGTTCAGTGTAGGACTGTATGCTAGGTTTCAGGCAAATCCAAAGGAGTCCCATCTAACTGCAGTGAAGAGAATTTTGAGATATCTGAAGGGCACTACTGATTTATGTCTTTGGTATCCTAAAGGTAGTAATTTCGACCTTGTAGGATATGCTGATGCAGATTATGCAGGTTTCTTGGTTGACAGGAAAAGTACCTCAGGCATGGCTCACTTTTTGGGCTCTTGCCTTGTGTCTTGGGCCACCAAGAAAAAAAACTCAGTAGCCTTGTCTACTGCTGAGGCTGAATATGTGGCTGCAGCCTCATGCTGTGCTCAGTTGCTATGGATCAAGCAACAACTCATGGATTTTGGTATAGAGGATGGATGCATTCCTATTTTCTGTGAAAACACTAGTGCAATTAGCATGACGAAGAACCCGGTTCATCATAAAAAAACCAAGCACATAGATGTCAGACACCACTTCCTAAGAGATAACTATGAAAAAGGAATAATCTCAATCGAATTTTGTGCTATTGACAAACAAATTGCTGATATCTTTACTAAGGCACTAAGTAGGGAGCATTTTGAGAGAAACAAGCTAGAATTAGGGATGATTAAGATTACCTAATTGAAAAACAAAAATGAATTTTTTTTTGGCTAGAAACACTAAAATAGGTATCTAACCAGACTAATCATTGCTCGGTATCATGACTTTACTGCCATACTCTTTTGCCATGTATTAATATGATTTCCTGGCTACTAATGATGCTTTTCTATATTTGTAAATTGAGGCAAATTAAAGACTATAACACGATAAACCTGGTTCATCTGACTGAAAAGGTATATGCTCATCACCATACACTTATTGAAATAATTATAATCACACATGAGTAGGACTCTATCTATTTGGTTCATTTCAAATTCTCAGTACTTATCCCAAAATGAACCAGTTTCAAAGAGTCCCATCGAACCTTAATTAGCCTAGATTTAGGGAGTTATAACCATCTAATCACTGACACTCCTACAACGATTAGACTCCCACTTGACCAAGAATTATGCCCGTTGCATAATTAATAACCACATCTTTAAAAGGCCATCATTACCTCTCCTCTTCAAAAGCATAACCGTCGAACCAATTTCATCATTCCTCTCATACCAAAGTGATCAACATTCGTATCCCCCCAAATCTTCATAACAATGTCTTATACACCACCCCCTGCTTCATCTTCATCAACCACCCCTGATTACGAGGTCGGTCTTGACGACACTGGTTCAAATTCTCCATCGATACACAACTCACATTCTCTAACCAGGTCTTCAACCCCTCAAAATCCTCCAGTTCCGGAATCTATCCTTGAACCAACTCCTTCACCCAAATCAGTCCCAATCATTACACCTAGCCCCACTCCAGCCCCGAGAAAATGTAGAGTAAAGATATTGGCCAGGAAAACAGTTGCCTCTGGTTCTCATGCCAGAAAATTGAATGAGATACTTCAAGCCAGCAAGGTCCAAGACTCTAAATCTTCCAGCGAGTCTTTCAAATCTGCAAATGAGGATGAAGCACTGGGTTCATCTGACACTGAAAAGGGAAATCTTGAAGTTGGGTCTGCAACTGAAATGGCTGAAAATAGGTTTATCTTGATTGGGTCGATAGTGGATGTAGAGGTACCAGATAGGCGAAGAAAAATTAGGAAAAACATAGACATTGAGAGAGAGGGAGAAGGTAGTTCAGAAAGGGGATCTGGGAAGGAAGGTGCCACTCTGGCTATTGGTGGCCCCGCTCCTGTTATTGTTGAGGAAGGAGTCAAAGTTTCAGGGGGAAGCAATTCTGGGGAAGCAGCAGCAGGTCTGGAAAGTCTACAACAAGTAGTAGATGAACCTGGTTCATCTATTGAGGAAATGTCGGCTGAGTTGATGAAAAAGTTGGGTGAGTCCTACAATCCCAAAAAGAAGAGAACTCCAAAATCCAAGAAAGCTAATACCCCGGTTCCAACCAAGAAGAGTAAAGCTTCATCATATGTTGACGCTCCTGCCCCAAAGAGTCGTGTTACTAGAAGCACAGTTAAGCAAGGAGAAGAAGAATTGGAAAAAGCTCTGATAAAGAGCAAGAAGAAGAAGTCTACCAAGGGAAAGGCAAAAGTTGGAGAGCCTGTTAAGGCAGTTCATGTTGATGACGATGAGATGGACCTGGTCCATCAGAAGGAGCAACCAACACCAGTTGAGGTTGAGACACCAAAACCCAAGAAAGCTAAGGCTTCTTCCAAGAAGTCAGCATATGTGTCTGCCACACCCTCAACAGTTGCAAAGAGGACTAGGTCTGCGTCAAAGAAAGTAAGGATTGTTGATGATGAGGAATGGAGTGGAGAAGAAGAGGAAGTGTCCGGTGAGGAGACTGACAAACTTAGAATGTTTGGTAAGCGTACTATCTTGAAGGGGAAGCTGTTTAGAGACTTTGAGGATTCAGGGATGATTTTCCTGTTGGATACCTTAGATGTGCAAGGGTGGAAGGACATGGTTCTTCACTTTGAGGGAAGGCTGGCTAGGAATGAGTTGGTTGAATTTATGGCCAACGCAGTTGTCAAAGATGGCAGAGTATCCTCCAAGGTTCAAGGGGTTGAGATTTCGTTTGATGCAAAGGAGTTGGGGAAGATACTGCATATCCCTTCTGAGGGTTATGATGATTACACAAGACAAAGGTGGCCTAATCTAGATGATTTTCCCTCAGCTCTTCAAATCACAAGGTCCTTCTATGAGAATGAGCAAGAACTGGAGCCTAGGGCAGTTTCAGGGTTGTGAATGAAGCCAAGGCACATGCTATACCTTATGGGTTTATCCGGACTACTGTGCTTGCTCACTTCAAGGTTCCAGTGAAGAATGCTGAAATGGCTACTGCTAAGGACTACTTTGGGAAGAATACACTGCTGACTTGTGACTACACTATTAATATTCCTGAGGATGAACCTGGTTCATCTAGGAAACTGCCTGTTAATAGCAAGGTCAGGACGCTTGTGTAGGACGGTGAGATCAAGGATGTGGATATCCTTCGTTTTAAATATCGCCTTATTGAGGTTGAAGTTGAGGGGGATGCTCTCAAAGCTGAATTAGCAACGAAAATGAGAAGAATGAGGGTTTTCTTCATCAAATGCTCTCTCTTCTTCAAGCCAAGACCACAACCTCCTCTGCCCCTTCCCAGCCTTAGGAGTCCAGTGGCTCCAAAAACCCCCTCTATGATCCAGTTTAGGATTGTTCTGCTTTTTGTTTTCTGTTTTGCTCATGGTTGCGACTGTTCTTAATTATTTTTGTGTATGGTGCCTGATATGCTGTCTAATCAATGGATTTTGTTGTTTGGTTATTGATTTTGTCTCAGTATCTTAAATAACTTACATTTGATTGGTTTCCTTTGATGATTAATTCATGATTTGCATCTGCAGTTGCCTCAATGGCCATGAATAATTGTTAATACTTCTGGTAAGTTTATCATTTTGCAACTTTTCGATGATGACAAAAGGGGGAAGATATGTGCTTTCAAAATTTCAATGCTTTTTGTGATATTTATAACCTAATGAACCTGGTCTCTCTATGATGAATGCTTAAATCTATAAAAAGTGTCTATGTTGGATTGAAGTATGTACAGGGTTAAGTACAAAATTTGTCATCATCAAAAATGGGGAATTTGTTGAATCAAGTCACTGCATGGTTTTGAAGATTGACAAATGCCAACCCAGTTGAACCAGGTCCATCAGGGCAAACATAGTCAAACAGACCCATTGACACGAGAAGCATCCATGCACAGGAGATAAACATTATCTGTGAACTAAGAGGTTATCTAGAACTAAGAGGTTATCTCCTAAGCAAAAAGGTTGCAAATTAATAAGAAGATGGAGTTCGATTTCAGGTAGGGCAGAATCGAGATCAAGGAAGTTGAGATAAACTCAAACTCTTCCACCAAGGAAGAGTTGTATTAGTTATGAACAACAACGTCTCAACTACTGACTCTATTAAATGTTGAAGCATTCCTGCTGAAGCAATAACGCACAAACATAGAAGTGAAACAAGAGCTGAAAGCAAAATTACCAAATCAATTACTCCTCAGTCCACCTGAACTAAGCACCCTTCTGGGTCAGTCTGGTCATAGGTGCAGCAATAGATGAAATCCCTCAATGAAACGGCGATACTACCCTGCCAAACCAAGGAAACTGCGAATCTCAGTAGCTGATGACAGTCTAGGCCAACTCTGCACCGCCTCTACCTTCTTCATATCAACTTGAATACCCTCACTGGACACCACGTGCCCCAAGAATGCTACTGAATCAAGCCAAAACTCACACTTCAAAAATTTTGCATACGATCTCTACTCTCTCAAGGTCTGAAGCACAACTCTCAAATACTGCTCATGATCCTCCCGAGATCAGGAATACATCAAGATATCGTCAACGAACACGATAACGAAAGAATCCAGATAAGGCCAAAATACACTGTGCATCAAGTGCATAAAGGCTGTTGGGGCATTGGTTAGGCCAAATGACATAACCAGGAACTCATAATGACCATATCTAGTCCTGATTGCACTCTTCGGGATGTCTGGCCCCCAAATCTTCAATTGATGATAACCGGAACGCAAGTCAATCTTGGAAATACCCTAGCACCCTGCAACTGATCAAACAAGTAATCTATACGAGGAAAGGGATACCGGTTCTTCACCGTAACTCTGTTCAGCTGCCGATAATCAATACACATACGCATAGAACAATCCGTCTTCTTTACAAACAACACCGGTGCACCCCAAGGTGACACACTAGGCCGAATGAACCCCTTATCTAGGGGTTCCTGAAGTTGCTCCTTTAATTCCTTTAGCTCCGCTGGTGCCATACAATAAGGTGGAATAGAAATAGGCTGGGTGCCTGGCACCAGGTCAATACCAAAATCAATGTCCCTGTCAGGCGGCATGCCCAGCAAGTCTACAGGAAACACGTCTGGAAAGTCACGGACCACAGGAACCGAATCAATAGCGGGAGTCTCACCACTGACATCCCTCACAAAATCCAGATAAGATAAACACCCTTTCTCAACCATGCGCTGAGCCTTCAGGTAGGAAATCACCCTGCTAGGCATATACTCAGAAGAACCTCTCTACTCAACCCTCAGAACTCTCGGCATAGCTAGGGTCACGATCTTAGCGTGACAATCAAGAACAGCATGACATGGAGATAACCAATCCATGCCCAATATCACATCAAAATAGACCATGCTGAGTAAAATTAGGTCCACTCGGGTCTCCAGACCCCCAATAGAGATCACACACGACCGATACACACGGCCCACAACAACAGTATCGCCCACCGGAGTCGACACATGAACAGAGGTAACTAAAGACTCACGAATCCAGAAAATGGGCAAAATATGAAGAAACATAGGAATATGTAGAACCAGAGTCAAATAAAGCCAAAGCATCTCAGCAACAGACTGAGACAATACATGCGATCACTGCATCAGAGGCCATAACATCAGGCCTGGCTAGAAATGCATACATACGGGCCTGACCTCCACCTGCTCGACCTCCCCCTCTAGGGCGGCCTCTAGCTAACTGACTACCACCCCTGGCTGCCTGGGCGGGTGGTGAAGTAACTGGAGCTGAAGTCGAGGGCTGTCCCCTCTGTTGAGAAGAACCACCGGGACGACGGGGACACTGCCTCCACATGTACCCGAACTGTCCACACTCTAAACAACTCCCTGGAGCTGGAGGCGGGGACTGATAGAAACCCCTGGCACCAGAATGGCCACTGGATGACTCATGCATAGAAAAACTCTGAACTGGTGGTGGTCGAGCTGCACTCTGAACTGGGAGGGCACTGAATGAAGTACAGCCTAACTGAGAACCACGGGGACCATGCCCCGAAGATGCACCACTATAAGCTGGGCGGACTGACTGAGGAGGCCTGAATGAATGGCCTCTAACATACACGAGGCCTCTTGGCCCTCCCTCTCCTCCCGCTCCTGGTGGCGAACCTACTCAATATCTCGAGCAATGTCAACAACCTACTCAAATGTAGCATCTGATACTCTCTCCCGAGTCATAACTAGGTGGAGATGATAAGTGAGGCCATCCAAAAACCTCCTAACCCTTTCCCTATCTGTAGGGACCAACTCGGTAGCATGACGAGCCAACTCTGAAAACCGCATCTCATACTGCATCACTGATAGCTCCCCCTGACGCAGCTGCTCAAAAAGCCTGCGCTGCTCCTCCCTGTGTGACTGGGGTACATACTTCTCCAAAAAGATAGTGGATAACTGCTGTCAGGTGAGGGGTGCTGAACCAACAGGCCTACGCCTCTCAAAAGACTCCCACCAAGTGAAAGCAGACCCCACTGGTCTCCAATATCCCAGCAGTACGCAGCATCCTCTAACACTTATCCAGAAAACCCTGGACATCCTCGCCCTCAGCACCACTGAATGTCAGGGGTTGTAGTCTACTAAATCTCTCCAATTTACGCTGCTCGTCCATTGGCATAGCCAGAACCACGAAATCCTGAACTGGAGCAACCGATTGGGCTGGAACCGCCCCCGGTGTCTGCTGGTCCTGAGTACCCTGCTCAGGTGTCCAGGCAAATGGAGTCTGACTGCCTCCCCCGACCTGAGAAGTAGTGGCAACTGTCTGATCAAAGGTGGTACACACCATCAAGATCTGTGCCAAGGTCTCCTGAAGACCTGGAATAACAATAGGCACCGCCGGTGCCCGAGCCTGCCCCGCTGGAGTATCTGTGGCGGGAATCTGACCCTAAACAGTAGGGGGATCAATTGGCACTGCCCTGGCTGCTGCACGGGCTGGCCCCTACCTTTACCACGACCTCGACCTCGACCGCGGCCTCGACCTCTCGCTGGTCTAGCTAGTGGCTGATCATCCTGACCAGTAGCGTGAGTCCTCACCATCTGTGAGAGAAGGAAACAACAGAAGTTTAGATTTCCAGAATCAACAAAATGGCACGACAGAATTCAAGAAAATGAGATTGTTCCTAAGGGTTCCGCAGCCTCTCGAAGATAAGTACAGACGTTTCCGTACCGATCCGCAAGATTCTATTAAACCTTCTCATGATCGTTGAGTCCTATGTAACCTAGGCTCTGATACCAACTTGTCACGACCCCAAATCCTAAACCGGCCGTGATGGAGCCTATCGTGGTACTAGGCTAGCCAACAATCACATAATTACAGTTTCTTTCCAAAATCCCAACCATTTTCAAACATTTCATAAAGTATACAGAATTACTGAATTCATTAGGCAAAATAAACAGCTAAATAGTCTAAACCATCCCAAAAATCCGGAGTCAACAGGTCATGAGCATCTAAGAAATATACCAACAAGTCTACTGTTATATTACAAAATCTCCGAACGAATAGCTATATACAACAAAAGAAGGGAAAAATAGAGATGATGCGGATGCTGAACAACTACCTCTATATCCCGAACTCCGGCTCCGCACGGAATAGATGGCTAACACTCGGTATCTGCACCTAAATCTGCACACAGGGGTGCAGGGAGTAATGTGAGTACGCCAACTCAGTAGTAATGAGAATNGCTCGGTATCTGCACCTGAATCTGCACACAGGGGTGCAGGGAGTAATGTGAGTACGCCAACTCAGTAGTAATGAGAATAAATCAAGTCTAAGCGGCAAGAAACACATAAAAATCAATATCATCAATTCACAATAAGCACATCCTTTTCTTCCCAGCAGTATATACATAGATATATGAAATCATCATGCCTTAAAACCAACTTCAGAAAAATCTTTTGAAATGTGTTTTTCCAACAATTTCAGAAATAAAAATAACCGAAAGATTTAGTGTAAAAATGAAATAAATCATAATTATCCCCTCGGTCAGAAACATGAATCATAAATCTCCCCTCGGGCAGTACATCACTCAGCACCTCACAGCCACTCAGTACCTCACAACCACTCAGTATCAGCCCCTCGGGCAACCTCACTGTCACTCATGCCTCCCAATCACTCATCACTCGGCACTCAGCACTCGGCACTCGGCACTCAGCACTCGGCACTCAGTAGGTACCTGCGCTCATTGGGGGTGTGTACAGCCTCCGGAGGGGCTCCTTCAGCCCAAGCGCTAGTATCAAGCCACCTCGCGGCGTATCATATCCTCACAATCAGGCCCTCGGCCTCACTCAGTTAGAACCTCTCAAAAGCCCCTCGGGCGTATCAGTAAAACAGGGTACTCGGCCCAAAACATCATTTTTTTTATATCNCAGTGAGGAAATAGCAGTAAAAATCCCCCAAGGGGTCTAAACAAGTCGGCACGAGGCCCCAAACATGGCTTATAGCCCAAATATAGCAATAGTCTTTAGAACACAATTTAACATATGATTTAGAGTAAAATGTGCAACTCAATAGTTACCGCGGAGAGGACCAAGTCCAATCCAAAAATCAGTGCGCGTCACATACTCATCATCCGACATGTGCGCCATTCTAAAAACTGTGAGAAATATGAAGTCCGGGGTTTCATACCCTCAGGACAAGATTTATAACCATTACTTACCTCTACTAGGCCACAATACTAATCCGCGATGCTCTTGCCCTCAAATTGGCTCCCGATTGCTCCGAATCTAACCAAAACCCGAGCCCCAGGCCCACATCTCAGAATTTGATAAAATTTACATCACTAAAATCCTCGTCCTCCCAAGATTCTATACATACCAAGAACACTAAAATCGGACCACAATTGGCCGCTCAAATCTTCAAAAGAAAACTCCAAATTCCATGTACCTTTCTTCCCCCAAAATTGGCTTTAGTTTCAACAATTTTCTGGTTTAATTACTTAGAAAATGACATAGAAACGAGTTATGAAGTTGAAAACCTTACCTCCAAGTGATTCCCTTCAATTTCCTCTTCAAACCCTCTCAAAGAGCTCCCAACTTATTTAACAATGGAGGAAAGAATGAGCTAATCTCGCACAAATGGTCTTTAAAACATTCTGCCCAGCAATTAATTTCCTCAGTACGATCGCATTTCCAGGGATGCGTTCGTGATGCACAAACCAGCCCTTTTTGTGCGTTCGCGTACAAACACACGCGTTCGCATAGCTCAAACACTCATCCCCCCTCACGCGCCTCAGAACACCCTATGCGACTGCGGACCTTACCCAAGCGATCGCACTGCACACAGGACCTACTCTTACGCGATTGCGGCCTCCATCCACGCGATCGCACTGCATAAACACCCATGCTCCCCAACTAGCATATGTGATCTCATTCTTACCCATACGATTGCATAGAAGGATACCAGAACAGAACACCAGCAAAATTTTACAACTCCAACATCCAAACTTGATCCGTTAACCTGTCAAAACACAGCCGAGGCCCTCGAGACCTCAACCAACACGCCACCACAACCCATAACCTTATTCAAACTTTGTCGAGCTTCGAAATACCAAAAACAATGCAAAAACACAAAAATTACATCAAATTCAAGCCTATGAACTTTGAAACTTCTAAATTTCGCCACTGATGCCGAAACCAACCAAAACACCTTCGATTGACCTGAAATTTTGCACACATATCCAAAATGACATTACGAACCTGCTCCAACTTCTGGAATTCCATTACGATCCCTATAGCCTATTTTCCACTGCCGACCGAAAATCGCCAAAAACTAACTTTCGCCAATTCAATCCTAATTCTACATAGGACATCAAAACTTCATTTCGAACACACTCCTAAATCCCAAATCACCTAACGAATCTATTTGAGCCATAAAATCCGCATTCCGAGGTTGTTTACCAATAAGTCAACTCCCAATTGACTTTTTCAACTATTAAGCTAATTTAAGAAACTAAGTGCCTCAATTCTCACCACGGCCATTCCGAACCCGAACCAACCGACCCAACACAACATAAATAGGCTAAGAAACATATGATAAAGAAGAAATGGGGGAAACAGGGATAATCTCATGGAACGACCGGCCGGGTCGTTACATCTAAGCAGTCACACATTAGAGGGGCAAAACTTAAATATCTAAGAGTAAAGTGAGAGTGCTTGACATAGTTTTGAAAATATTGAGTAGGAAAATAGTTTGAAAAGAGACTTGTTTGAAAGATTTTGCAAAGAACTACAGAGTTATGTAGTAAAACAGTTTTTGAAAAGAGATTAGAGCAACGAGCAACAGTCCAGACATAGCACCCAAAACAGGTTCATACACAGCCAAAGAACACAGAACCAAGGTAGGTTCAGCAACACCAAACAGGGGTAATGGGGGATTGGGGACACATAAGGCACATAGATAAGAACACAGTTCCAGGAACACTCAAGTACAGAATCAACAATATGCTAGGGGGCATATAGGGATCAAGGATATAACATACACTTTAGGATTACTCATAACCGAATAACATAAGGTACAAATTGTTTTTCCACAGAAAAGTTCATGCCAATAATCAGAGAAGCATAAGTAAGGCAGAATCATATTGAGGTATACTAAAAGGGGGATATCATTTCATAAGCATGCTGAGTCTAAGGGAGGGGAGTACATAACATGCTAAGTGAACAACAATGCAAGCAGGTCAGGTGCAGACATCACATTAAAACCATAGGTAAAAACATATTAGAAGCAGGATGAATTGAAGTACTAAAAGAAACATATTGGTTTTGAAACTTAAACTGAAATTAGGACATACCAGTATAACCCAAGCTTATGGAGTTGTTGATCTTGTAGCGGTTGAATGAAAATAACATGGATTTCGCGCAAATTTGTGATTTGAGATTTTATCTTCGAATTGAATATTCTATTAAATAGAAGTAATTCATCATCTAATTCATGATAATCCCACCAACTTCCTGGCAAAATGCCTACGGTTAAAAACCACCATAGGAGATAGAAAATACAGAATGAAGAGTAAGAGGGTAGAATAATCAGCCTTGGCTTGCAGCCGGCTGATAATAGAAAGTAACCAGAAGGAGAGCAGAAGAGAGTATTTGTGTATACGAGAGAGTTTTGAGCAATGTGTTCGTGTGTTTGAATGAAAAAGCAGTGTATATATAGTTTAAGACTAGGTAGAAAATAAGGCAAGAATCATCGTTAAGCAGTAATTATGGAACTATGTACCAATTAGAATCAAATCAGTATAAGTACTCCGTTTAATTAAGGAGTTAGCTTCAATTGGTAATATGCAGATAATAAATAAGGAAGGAAATCATATAAGGTTGAATATAACACATAAGGAAATAGTTTCAGCATAACATAAGTATAGAACATGTAATAGAGGCTAGGTTCAGCATATTCTAATTAAGGAAAATACTTAAGAATAAGTTGACAGCATGCTCGGCCATAGATTAAGGTAAGAAAATATCTTAAAGGTTAAAATAAGTAGAGAATATCACAAAAAATCAGTGAAGGATCAATCACAGAGATTCAAAGATTCAAAAATAGCAACTAGTACTGATTTAGGAGAAATTAACACAAATTTATAAGAACAAGCGAAATAAACACATAATAGGCAAAATCAGAAACCCTAATAGGCCAAATAGGGTAAAATCATACAAAATTAGGGATTCACATAGAGCATAATACGAATTGACAAAATAAACATGATATAGGCGGAAGAAGTAAATAATCAGAAACCCTAATAAGCAAAATAGGGTAAAATCACAGAAAACTCAGAAGGAATTCATAAATAACAGACATGCTAATAAATCAGATGAACAAGTAAGCAAGAACAAACTCAGAACCCATGATTAAGACCAAGAAACTTGGGGTTTTAACATAATAAGTCAGATAAAAGGGGAAAAAACTTAAATAAACGTTTAAACATAGTGAAAATCATAGAATAATACTAAAATCAGAAGAAAACCCCATTTTGAAAAGGGTTAAGAAACCCTAGTTTGAAGATGAAGTGTCGTTTTAGAGAAATCGGAAAATATTTTAAGGAAAACAACAAAATAACTCGGAATGTACCCAGATCTATTGCAGATCTAAGAAATCAAGCGTTAAAATTAGGGTTTCAGAGAGAGAACCCAAAGAGAGAGAGAGAATCGGCTTAGAAACAACAGGTTCTAGCCGGAGATGGGAGGATCTTTCTCGGACGGCCATGGACGGCCTGAGAATGAAATGAAACCATGGGAGGTGAGTGAACCGCCTTCTGGTTCCTTTGAGGACCTTAAGGCAGCAATAACCCGATGTAGGAAGGAGCCATGGAGGCTGGGATGGTGGTGAGACCACCATAGTTACCGGCAAGTCGATGGCCGGTGAGAGCTTAGGTTTAGCAGAGACAGTTTAAGAGATGGGAGAGATGTGTAATGGCGGAGTGAAAGAGAGAAATGATAGGGGAAAGGGGTAGTCTCTAGGGTTAATTAAGGAAAGGGGAGATCTGGAACATTGATTAAAATTGATCATCCAGATTAGACGAGGGATTGGGTCGGGTAGGATAACGTATTGGACCTGGGGTATTTGGGTCGTTTTTAATCAGACTTGGGTCTGGTTTAATTAGGCTATAAATGAAATAAAAGTGGCTATTTGTTAAATACCCAATGTAAATTAATTAAAACAATTTATAAAAATAGCTGTTAATTATAAAAATGAATTTCATGCATAGAAAATAATTAAAAATGATTACTTAGTGTTTCAAAAATACAAATGATTAATTTCTGGATAAAAATAGTATAAAATCGTATGATTGGGCTATAATTGCAAATTTATTGCAATTATAGCCAAAAGTTGCCAATTTGGCTAATTATGAAATAATTTGGTCGTAATAGGACCAAAATTAATTAATGAAACCAAGAAATGCTTTTTAAATCATTTGTAATGCAATTTTATAATTATTTATTGGCAATAACTGGATAGATTAATACAAATATAGGAAAATTATGGAAAAATATCAATTGCTATTGATACATGATTTTGAAGCTATATATGCAAATTTAAAATATTTTGAGGAAAAATTGGGTATCGACAACACCCATCTAGCGCCCACTAACTTAGTATTTAAAACTAGCTACTCATACTAAAATCCAAGAACAAAGCAATAAATAAACTCATAAAGCTTACAAAGATACAAGATTTTGTCTTCAAAAGCTTCCAAAATAAAGGTTTATCCAATGCTTTCAATGTAGCCTTTTTCAGACAAGATGTCCCATAAAAACCCTAGTAAATTTATTTATAATGGGCTAAAAGTTGGGGTCAAATTTAGACAAAATTACCCTTGTAGATCACATATACGACCACAGGATGGGCCGCAGATCATGTATGCGGTCCGCAGAAATGCAAAGTCACTGCATAATTGCACGCCCAGTTGCACATTTGTCCATCGCATATCTGTTATGCGGTCCGTATATTTATTATGCGATCGCAAACTACGTCACAAAAGTGCTATCGCAGAATCTTTTCTTGCATTTATGCGGTTATTATGCGATCTGAAGAAGCGTTATGAGACCGCATAATAGACCACATATTTCTCTCTTCAAAAATTGGAACACATGCTTCAGCATGCTGTTGGTTTGCGGCCTGCACATCACTTTTGCGGTCGCAGATGTGCCGCATTTCTGCCCTTCTATGGGTTTTTGTCATCTTTTCTGTGTTCTTGGTTCTTCAAATTTGGTACACTGCAAAACACCATAATTTCATATGAAATAACTAAAAATTCTTTAAAAGACGAGCGGAATTCTATGTAATTAGTATCAAAAGTGCCGAAATTCTACGGCACATCACATGCAACAGGTTAGTTGGCAATTACTTTGCCTCTATTTTTAACATGTCAAGGATTGTTTCTTTTTTTAGGCGTTAACTGGTCAGCACCAAATCCTTATTATCCAAATCCATTTAGGAGATGACCTTGCAAATTTTATTCTTTATTGAAGTCTATCAATCTCCTAATCAGTATTCAAGACAAATTGAAGTAGTTGCCGCTTTTAACACTGATCTCACATCGGTCAATTCATTGTCTGCTGCCCTCCAATACATGTATGCATAGACGTATGTTCTTCCCCTTTAAACATCAATTTGCATTATTTTCAAGCTTATTCAAGCGTCCCTTGATCGGTAAATTTTTTTTTTTTTTTTTTTTTTTTGCATTTTGTGTCCTTTTTTTGTAGGTCAAGAAAGTGAGAGTAGATTCCTCCATGCATGAAGAATGAAATTTTAGGTATTAATGGATGAATACTCATCCCTGTTCGAATATCAGAGGATTACTCTCAAGGTGGCCCGACTATCGGAGAGATTACTCTTAGTGTGGCTTGACTATCGGAGAGATTACTCTCAAAATGACCCGACTATCGGAGAGATTACCCTCAATGTGGCTATAATATTGGAGAGATTACTCTCAAAATGACTCGACTATCGGAGAGATTACTTTCAATGTGGCTCGAATATCGGAGATGTAACGACCCGGTCGGTCGTTTTGGACTCTAGCACGTCTTTCAGCGGTTTGAGGCTGTGAGCAGATTTGTTTCAGGTGTTATGACTTGTAGTTGTGGTCGGGATTTAATTTCGGAAAGTTTAGAGTTGATTTGGAAAGAAAATTCTCATTTGAGAAGTCTTAAGTTGGAGAAATGGACTAAGATTGAAATTTTGAGTAAACGACCACCGAATCAGGATTTGAAGGTTCCAGCAGGTTCATATGATGATTTCGGACTTGGGCGTATGTTCGGATCGGGTTTTGGATAACCCGGGAGCGTTTCGATGCATATCATGGAAGTCAGCATTTTTGAGGAATTTCATAACTTTGAGCTTGAAGTGCATTTTAGAGTTATTGATGTCCGTTTGGGATTTCGAGTCTGGGAACAACTTCGTATGATGATTCTGGATTTGGGAGCACGATCGGAAGTGAATTTGGATGTCCGTAGGTCATTTTGAAGTCATTTGGCTAAAGATAGAAATTTGAAGGTTTTTGAGAAATACGACCGGAAGTAGAAGTGATGATATCGAGGTCGGAATGTGATCTTGGAAGTTGGAGCAAGTCTGTAATATTGAATATGACTTGTGCGCAAAATTTTAGGTCAATCGGACGTGATTTGATAGAATTCGGCATCAGATGTGGAAGTTGGAAAATTCTAAGTTCATAAAGTTGGGATTTGAGTGCGATTCGTGGTTTTGATGTTGTTTGATGTGATTTGAGGCCTCGAACATGTCTGCATTATGTTTTGGAATAGGTTGGTATGATTGAACGGGGTCCCGGGGGCCTTGGGTGGATTCCGGGTAGTTAACGGATCAAGATTTGAAGTTTGAAGAAGTTAAGATTGCCGTCATCTGGTGTGATCCGCACCTGCGAGGATTTGGCCGCAGGTGCGGCTTGGGCGCCGCAGGTGAGAGAGTGGGAAGGCTTGCCTGGGGACCGCAGGTGCGATGGAATTTTTGCACCTGCGAAGCCGCAGGTGCGGATAGTGGGGCGCATGTGCGATTTTGGGCTGGAGTTGAGGAAGCCGCAGGTGCAAGAGATTGATCGCACCTGCGGTAGCGTAGGTGCGGAGGTAGGACCGCAGGTGCGGAAATCGTCCTGCGCAGAATGTTTTAAAACAAGGATTTGGGTTCATTTGTCTCCATTTCTTCATGGGCTTAGGCGATTTTGGGATGCTTCAAGGAGAGGATTCCTTCATGCATTGTCAAGGTAAGTAAATTCCTCCCGTTTATAAGTTAAATACAAGATTATATGCATGGATTAGGCATGGAAATTGGTAGGAAATTTGGGAAAATATTGAGGAACCTAGAAAATGTAAATTTGGAATTTAGCCACGATTTTTGAGCGTGGAATGTAGAGTGAATGGTATGATTGAACTAGTAGAGCTATGGGTAGAATGTATCTTCGAGAATTTCGGATTTTCGGGCACGTGGGCCTGAGGGCATTTTGATCATTTCTCCGAGCGGGATTGGGAAAGTATATAATTTGAATTTGTTGTGAGTGTTAGGATGAATTTTCATTGCTTTGCCGTTATTGTTTAACCAAAGATTTAGATCCTTTGACTAAAGCTATTTCTAGGATGAACACGGGTTAGTGATAATCAAGGAAATAGAGAAAAATGAATAATAGACAATATTGCAGAAATATAGAAAAGCAAAGTAAATGGTATTCGAGAATCAGATGCCTTTACAAGTTGTATTCCCCTCCCTTATATAGGAGATTCCTTCATATAACGTACAACTCTTGCTATTGTTTCCCATTAATGACTAATTATGACATTAATGAGGTGTTACAAAGGATAACGGTAATTGGGGTACAGTTACATAACGTACGAGTAATCAATTGTGGGTTCTTGAATCGGCTCGTAGCTTTGTCCAGATTCATTCTGACCGTGTCTCTTCCCTATTTTGATCAGGTTGTGGTTCTCGTGGCTGATAAGCTCGAGGGTTTATTGAATCGTGCCTCTTTGTTCCATACCTCTTCAAAGAATCACATCTGGATGTCGCGTTCTCCTATGTCCACATAACTGGCTGAGTTGTCAAAAGCTGGCTTACGTGTGAAACTCTTTTTTACCAATACAGATAGTCCCCCCACTTACCATATATTTATCGATTAATATTTGGTGAGTGGATATTCATTTATGGCGGGAATATTTTTCCGCCGCTTTACCTCAAAACATTGTATCCTTCTCTGAACCATAGGCGTCGTTTGTCACTTCCATTTAATGCTCATACCACGTGTCCTTCTCGGATTGGTTCTGCATTTACTCGGCACCTTGCAGATGTGTCAGTCCCTAAGTGACATCTTCAATTATGATTTTTCATCATTATTTTTCTTTTTTTCCATGTTTGACGGTTGTCCTCAAGTATAAATACCTTTCTTATTTTCGTTGCTTCCTCGAAACACTTTCTAACTTTGTCTTTTGTAAAGAACTTTCTTCTTGCCTTTGTAAGCATGTCTTCTTCAAACCAACCTCAGGGAGTCATAGATATTGAAAATTTAACTCCATCTTCTGCTCCGACTAGGAGTCGGAGGGATGGTAGACTTAGGAGTCTAGGATCAACTCCTTCGAGAGGCTCCTCTTCTTCTCAGATAGTTCCCTCTCCTTCCGCTAGGTCTCTAGTTTCTCCGAGGTTTAGGGCTACTCGGTCTTTGTCTAGAGATAGAGGTGAACGCCTTCATGAACCTGGAGTTGATGAAATTGTCCCTGTTGAGTGTGACTTTGCTAGAGATAATCAAGTTCTTGTAGACCAATCTTCTTCCCTTGAGAGTGTCGAAAGGTATCCAACCCTTATAACTAAGGGTCAGATTTCCCTTATTCTTAGGGAATGTTTTTGGAGGCCTGATTTCCCTGTCTACATTCCGAATAGTAATCAAAGAATAACGTCTTACAAGACGGGATATTGTTTTGTTTATACGTACCCTTTTACTCTAGGGTTTAGACCCCCCATTGACCCAGTCATAATTAAATTCTGCCATTTTTTCAATATCTTCTTAGGACAAGTTGGTCCGCTTGTGTGGCGAGTTGTCGCATATCTTAGGAGTTTAGCTTCTTTAGCCTCGGTTCCTTTTACTTTCAACCATCTTATTCATCTCTACTCTCATTCCCTGTTTCGTGAAGGGGTTTTTACTCTGATTGCTAGGAGCAAAAGAGTGTTGGTAACCCCTGGAAATGATAAGGATAGGGGTTGGTACCTCCGGTATGTTGTTGTACCCACTGTTGGTTTAGTGGGTGAAGAAAATATTCCCTTCCCTGAGAAGTGGAATCTCGCACGTGAGTATGCTTTAGCTCACATCTATTTACTTTTCCTCGTTCTGACTTGAGATGTTTTACTAACACCATATATGTTTCATCTTCTCTCAGCAATCATGGATACTGTTGAGAATGTCTCCGATATCCGTGATTGGGTAGAAAAATTATTGTTCGTTGCTCCTTTAGAAGAGAGATCTTGGAAGTACCTCGCTGGGAGGTATGGTTGGCATGTAAAGACCCACGGTAAGTGAAGCTTTTGTTCTTGTTTCTTTCCTTACTAGAGTCTCTTCTTTCTTTGTCGCTTAATTTTTTCCCTTTTGATAGGGTTCTCTGCTCATGGGGTGTCTGCTTCATATATCCCGAAGATGTCTTTGGCTCAGGCCCAAGAGATTATTGTTGGTTCATCTTCCTCGAAGAGGGAGATTGGTGAGTCTTGTTCCGTAGAAGAAGAAGAAGAAGAAGGTGCTTTAGTACACAGGCCACGGAGAAGGCGAGTGATTTCAGATGATGAGTTTACACCCATGACCTTGCCTTCCATATCTGTGGCTGAGCCCTCTACCCTTGAAGATGTTTCACATTCCCCCGTTCATAAGTCTGTGGATTGCATGTTCCATGAAGGTTTTGACCTTGCTCCTGACGATGTCCCTTTGGCTCCCGTCTTTCCTGATTCTTTAAGAGAAGCTGTCTCATCTGCTCCTTTGGATATTTCGGCTTCTGCTGTTGCTTTGCCCGTAGCTTCCTCAACTCTTCAACCCTCCGTGCCTGCTGCTTTGCCCGTGGCTTCTCCAGCTCCTCAACCCTCCGTGTCTGTTGTTGTTTCATCTATGCCTGCTTCCATGCCTTCCGTTAGGGAAGTAGAGTCTTGTAGCAGAGAGATGCGGTAGGTGGTAATAGAGGTTCCAGCTGAGGGGAATCTTTTCAAGAAAACGGGTGAGCCCGAAGTGTGACTCAAGCCTTTGATAGGTCCTACTGAGAAAGCCAAGCTAGCCAGCCACAGTGCTCTTACATGGGCCAATGAAGTTGTGCATACTTATTTGAAGGTATGATGCAGGTTATCTTTTTTCATTTTCGTATATGAAATTGACCACATCTGATTGGTTTATTTTTTGTAGATTAATCTTATAGGCATGGAGCTTATGAATAGGATCTCACATACGGACTAGGATACGAAAGAGTTGCAGGCCGATGCTGATAATTGGAAAGCACAGTATGATAGACTAAGGATTAACATGGATGCCTTAGAAGAGGAAAGGAGTACCTTGAAGCGGCAGATGAGGCTCATGGCAGCAGAACTGGCAGTAGAGAAGGCTTCTTCCAGCCAGGCTGATAAAGATAAGAGTGTTCTGGAGTCCTCATTTGCTGAGCAGCTGTCCCGCACCTCAGAGGATATTAGAGACTTGAAAAACTTGTTGGGGCAGAAGGAGGAATATTCAGGCGAGCTCGTGCAATCACTCACTCGTACTCAAGATGACCTTCGTAAGGCTTTAGATAAAGTTCAAACTCTGGAGGAGTCGATTGTACTGTTAAGGGCCGCCCATGAAGCTGCTGAAGCGGAGAAGGACGAATTGAGAGCTGAGCTTCAAGTATGGGCAAGGGATTATGAAGATCTTGAAGAGGTGGCTGTTGTTGATGTGAGCTGGGTGTACATGAATTCTCGCCTTGACACATTGATGGAAATGAGTCAAGAGGGTTTTGACCTTAGTGATGAAATAGCTAAAATTAAGGAAGCCATGGAGAAGGATCAACAAGGTCATAACCTCTCTTCACCTGATGCTGAGACTCCAGCCACTCGTTCCTCTTCATCCCTAGTTGCTCCCCCTCCTTCTGTCAGTGAAGTCAACCCCCTCTTGAAGAAGTTTAGTTGGTTCATCCCCTTTTGTTTTTCCTTTGTCTCAATTGGTGGTTACCCCCAGTCCCATTGGGGGTAAATTTAGATTTCTTTAAAGTCCCCAAATGACAACGTAGGGGCACCACAATGTATATAAAAATTCTATACGGCTAAGTATAAGTTAATACTTAGTTTTTGCTTAGCCGATTTAATATATTAATGCTAGTATGACTTTTGTTGAGTTTCTGTTTCACTCTTTAAGTCTTTTGCATGCTTCATCTTTCGAGGTTTTTGTTTTACCTTTGAGTTTTGCATATAGGATGCTTTAGATTACTCGTACCTTTTCGTAATAGGCGCGATGTCATATTAAATGTGTGCCTTTTTGTAGTAGGCATAATTTATGGAAGAGGGCCCTTTATACTCGACAGAAGAAGACGTCTCAACTTCATGATAATGCAATAGAGTGATAGGAATTTTACACATGTTTAAGAATGTTTCCAAGGAAAGTTTTTTGTTTGAATTTCCAGGACATTTTACATGTGTTTGATTATCGTCTAAAACTCATGTTGCAACTGTTTTTGTTTAATAGATTTGATATACTCTTGTATTTCGTAACTGTTTTTCATAGGTAATATTTTTTCGATATTAATACAAGGGAACAACTGTTTTTCACTAGTAACAGTTTTTATAAAGATTATGTTTTCTTATTCGTAACTATTTTATTTGATAACAGTTTTCTGAACAAATACAAGGATTTAGATCTTTCATCCATAACTGTTTTATTTGATAACAGGTTTTTTGAATGAGTACACTGATGATGATCTTTTATCCCTAACTGTTTTTGTTACAACAGCTTTGAATAAGTATAAAGATGTACATTTCTTTCTCGTGATTAATATTTTTCCTTTCAACCTGAACATGTTCGAAGGTTTTTTGCTTTTTTGCATTAGGCTTTGTATTTGGATGACTCTTTTTGATCTCTTTCGATTCTGCTCGTATCACTTGTCTCGTTGGGTAGATGGGTCTTCGGGCTCGAGCTTTTGAATTTATGATAGTATTTTATGCTTTTGTCTTAGCCTTCCATAATGTATAGTCTCCCAAGTGTTTGACCTTTGAAGAATGAAATATCGAGCACTTGATTATTCCTTCCTTGTGGTCCCTTTCCTGAAAAGGAAAAACATTACGGACTCGAAGGTATATAGTTTTTTAGATGATGACTTCTTAACCCTTTAAAACGTCCATCAGAACGTGTAACCCTAGATCGGGGAATTTTGTTATTTTCCTCGCGTCTTTGCAGGTCTAATATCATCATCTGGTGATGTGTTAGCTTTATGCCTATCATCTAAAAAAGTTAGTACAATTTTTAAATGTTCAAAATAAAATCGAACGTGTGATACCTGACGGGGGTATTCTTTTCCTTAGAAGTAATAATTCTTTAGGTGGATGGTGTTCCAGCTTGTTGGTAGAACTCTGTCGTCCATACCTTCCAACTCATAGGCGCCTTTCCCAGCTATGCCTCGGATTTTGTAAGGTCCTTCCCAGTTTGGATTTAGCTTTCCTGCACCTGCTTCTTTCGTTAATTGAAAGACTTTTTTGAGGACGAAGTCCCCAATCTTGAAGTACCTGAGATGAGCTTTACGGTTGTAATAACGCTCTATGATTTCTTTTTGAGCTGCCATCTGTATCAGTGCTGCTTCTCTCCGTGGCTCGAGCAGGTTCAGATTGGTCCTCAATTCGTCGTCGTTTGCTCCCTCCATGGTTGTTGAGAACATTATGCTTGGTTCGCCAATCTCCACATGTATTAAGGCTTCTGATCCATAAACAAGTGTGAACGGGGTTTCTCTCGTGGCTATTTTTGAAGTTGTTCTATATGCGTAACTCATCAGGCCAGTTTCCTTTGGCTTTATCCAGCCGCTTCTTTAGATTGTTGATGATGACCTTATTCATTAACTCAGCTTGACCATTAGCCACGGGGTGGTATGGTGTTGAAGTGATCCGTTTGATTTGCCAACTTTCGAAGAATTCTGTGATTTGCGAGCCTATGAATTGTGGGCCATTATCGCACATGATCTCCTTTGGTATTGCAAAGAGGCATATTATGTTTCGCCATAAGAAGCTTTTAAATTCCTTTTCTCGCACTTTTTTGAACGCTTCTGCCTCTACCCATTTTGTAAAATAGTCGGTTAGCATGAGAAAAAACCGTACCTGTCCTTTAACTGTGGGGAGAGGTCCCACTATGTCCATACACCATTTCATGAAAGGCCATGTGGATATTACTGGATGCAATAATTCCGCTGGTCGATGCATGTTATTGGCAAACCTTTGGCACCTGTCACATTTGGATACGAAGTTCTCGGCTTCTTCTTCCATCTTAGGCCAATAGTATCCAGCTCTGATTAGGGTTTTCACTAAGGATCACGCCCCTGAGTGATTTCCACAGTGTTCTTCGTGGACTTCTTTCATCACAAGTTCCGTTTGGTTGGGTCCAAGGCATTTAGCTAGGGGTCCTCCGAACATCTTACGATAAAGCGAGTTGTGAATAAGGTAGTACCGTGCAGCTTTGCGGCGAAGTGCTTGAGCTGCTTTCCTGTCTTCAGGTACGGTGCCATTCTGCAAAAAATTAAGAATTTCATTTCTCCAGTCCCAGGTTAAGTTGTTGAAAGTTACCTCATTCCTGACTTGTCGATCATTGAATGAAATAGTTGGACGATAATTGCATTGTCTTTGTTTGTTACTTTTGTGACTACTGCGAGGTTAGATAATGCATCTGCTTCTGCATTTTCCTCTCTAGGTATTTGCATTAACTTCCATGTTTTGAATTGTCTCACGAGCTCTCATGCTTTTTCAAGATACTGTTGCATTCGAGTCTCTTGAGCGATGTAAGTCCCTTGTATCTGATTTACTACCAGTTAGGAGTCGTTGTTGATCACAATTTGCTCGATGGAGAGCTCCCGTGCGAGTTCAAGCCATGCAATAACAGCTTCGTACTCTGCTTCATTGTCAGTTATAGGATAACACTTGATAGCTTGACGTGTCTTTTCACCCGTGGGTGATATTAAGACTATGCCCAAGCCGGCACCTTTTATATTTGAGGAACCATCGGTGAATAAGTTCCATAGGCCCGGATTAACACCATTAAAAAGTTGTAACTCTTTTTCTACTCCAGGGACAATGCTATTACTAAAGTCAACAACAAAATCAGCTAGTATTTGAGACATAATTGCAGTCCTAGGCTGATAGATTATTTCATGCTCTCTTAGTTCTATGGATAGGCCCACTTGGCTAATCTTCCTGACAATTCCTGTTTATGCAGAATATTTCTTAAAGGATATGAAGTCACAACGGTGATTGGTTGGCATTAAAAATATGGTCGTAACTTTCTAGATATCATTATTAAAGTTAAGGCTAACTTTTTCAGATGTGGATATCTCGTCTCAGCATCTAGCAAATTTTTACTTACATAATAGATAGGTGATTTCTTACCTTTTTCTTCTCTTACCAGGTAGATGTACAATCTTTCCCCTTCTTTTGGCTTTTAAAGCAGCGGCGGTTTCGATAAATAAAACTTCAGATTCTTGAGGGCTTGCTGACATTCTTCAGTCCATTCGAACTGATTCTGCTTTTTGAGAACTGAGAAGAATTTAAAACTTTTTTTGGAAGACTTAGAGATAAATCTTCCCAAAGCTTCTATTCTCCCTGTTAATCTTTGAACTTCTTTTTTATTTGTTAAAACATCAGGTATTTCTTATATAGCTTTAATTTGAGCAGGATTTACCTCTATTCCAGTGTTCGATACAAGGAAACCCAAAATTTACCTGATTGCACTCCAAAAGCGCATTTTTCTGGATTTAGCTTCATATTATACCTGCGTAAAATATCAAAAGTAGTAGAGAGATGTTGGAAACGGTCTTCTGCTTGTGTTTATTTTACCAACATATCATCAATATAGACTTCCATCGTCTTTCCAAGATGTTCCTGGAACATTTTAGTCACTAACCTTTGATAGGTAGCTCCAGCATTTTTCAAGCCAAAAGGCATAACTTTATAACAGTAAGTCCCCCTGTTTGTAATGAAGGAAGTTTTTTCCTCATCTGAGGGATCCATTTTAATCTGATTATAACCGGAATATGCATCTAATAAGCTTAACAATTCATTACATGTTGTGGCATCAATCATTTGATCTATATGTGGCAATGGAAATGAATCTTTGGGGCATGCTTTATTTAGGTCAGTATAATCTACGCATACTATCCATTTTCCATTCTTTTTAGGTACTACCACGGTGTTTTCTAGCCAGTTAGGGTACGTTACCTCTCGTATTGAACCAATCTTCAAGAGTTTCTGTACCTCTTCGTCGATCACTTGGTTCTTGAATGGTCCTTTCTTTCTTTCTTCTTCTTGACAGGTACGAAGGATAGATCTTCATTTAGTTTATGAGTCATCACTTCTGGTGGGATGCCTGTCACATCTGAGTGGGACCACGCAAAGTAGTCTGCGTTAGCCTTTAAATAATCAATTAACTTACCTATTCGGCCGGGGCCCAGCCTCGTGCCTATATACACTTTCTATTCAGGCTTTTGTTCAGACATTGAAACAGCTTCGAGTTCTTCCGTAGTTGTTTTGATGTGCTCGTCTTCCTCCGGTTCATGAATAACGTCCGGTTTGGAATCTGCATATGTGTGGTCTAATGCACCTTCCGTGGTAACTTGATCCACCTTCTCGTAAGTATTTTCTTTCGTACCTGTTTCAACAATAATACCTTCCATACCTATTTGGGTAGTAATTTCTTCCATGTCTGTTTGGGCGGTGTTACCTGCTTTGGAGATTCCCTTATCTCGTGATTCTTCTACCTCTATTTTCTTGTTATAGTGTACCACAGAGTTTATATTTCTTGCGGTCTGCTGGTCGCCTCTAATTTGCTGAATTCCCCATTCAGAGGAGAATTTAATTACTTGATGCAAGGTGGAGGGTATTGCTTTCATGTCGTGGATCCATGGCCTTCCCACGATTACGTTATAAGCCATATTAGTATCGATGACTTGGAACCTGGTACTTTTGATCACCCCCTCAGCATAAGTGTTAAGCTCAATTTCTCCTTTTGTTATAACCGTAGAGTTATCAAACCCTGATATGGCTCGTGCCTTTGGGATTACTTGATTCCCCAGTAGCATTTGTTTCACGACTCTTAGCAAAATGATATTGACTGAACTGCCTGGATCAATCAACCCTCTTTTTACGTTAGTGTCATGAATAAGTAAAGATATTACCAGAGCATCATTGTGAGGAAGAATTAATCCGCCGATATTTGCATCATTAAAGATTATATCGTCCTCTTTCATATTTTCACGAACCCGTTTTCCATGTGTAATTGTGAACTTTGTGGTTGTTTTTCAGACCACTCTGTTTACTTTTTCACCTCCGTGTATCACGTTGATGGTTCATTTTGGAGAAGGAGGCTTTGGGGGCTCCTGCCTGTTCCTCATATATGCCTGTTTACCTTTATCACTAATCAATTCTGCTAAATATCCCTGTTTCAATAAATTTTCTACTTCACCTTGTAAAATCTGCATCTGCAGTTTTGTGCCCATGATCGTTATGGAATTCACACCAGTGATCTGGGATCCTTCTATTTGAATTTGATCGCATCTCTTTAGGCCACTTAACCTTGTGTCCCATGTTCCTCAATATTGAGACAAGTTAAGTAGTACTTACATTAAAGGTATGATCCCCAATTCGAGTATTACCTCTAGGTCGTTCATCTCGATCTTTTCTGGATCTAGACGAGGATGAGACTACCTATCTTCCTTGTGATCTATAGTCTGACCTAGTGTTTTCGAACCTAGGATGAATATCACGTCCCGAGGGTCCTAAGTAAGGATCATACCTATTTTTACCTGATCTTCTGTCTGATTCAGGGCGTTTGGATCTGGAATGATCTTCATTTGTCAAATGAGCAATGATATCTTCTTCTATTCTGAGTTTAGTACTATACCTGTTATATACATCGTTCCATGTTGTAGCGGGGAATTCTCTTCGACTTTCCTTCAATCGTCTCGTGGCTTCTGAGCTTTTATCGTTTAGGTTGCTTGCAAATGCCATGGCTTCCCAATTATCAGGCACCTTGGGTAACTACATTCTTTTTCGTTGATACCTGTCTACAAACTCACGGAGTAGTTCTGTGTCTCCTTGTTTTATATTGAATATGTCTTCCATTCTTTTCTCAACTTTTTGTGCACCAGATTGTGCTTTTATAAATGAATCTGCAAGTTCAACAAAAGATTCAATAGAATTTTCAGGGAGAAGAGAATACCAGGTTAGGGATCCTTTGGTAAGTGTTTCCACAAATTTTTTGACAAGGACTGATTCAATCTCTTGTTTCGTTAAGTCGTTGCCTTTTACCCCAGTTGTGAAAGCAGTCACATGATCACGTGGGTCAGTTGTTCCATCATATTTGGGAATGTCAGGCATCTTAAACTTCTTGGGTATAGGCAAAGGTGCCGCACTTGGATTCCAACGTTGTTGAGAATACCTATCAACATCAATGCATTTGATAATAGGTGGTACTCCAGGAATTTTTTTGATGCGATCGTTCTGCTCCTTCATCTGTTTCTGCATGGTTAGCAGTAAATATCGTAATTCAGAGTCATTAGATATACCTGGTCTCGCTTCGAGAGATTCATTAGGAGTATCTCCTCTTCCTGAATTTGCCAACCCAGATTGAGGATTTTCCATGTTGATGGTATTATTGGGGGTGGCCTCAGTGATGTAGGTAACGCTGCCGATAATCGCCTCGCAAATTCTTGCAAAGCTTGGCTCACATACTCTGCAATCATTTGCTTTACATGATCTTGTTCCACTGTTTGATCATTACACCATTGTTGTTATTGGATCTTTCTGGGGATTGTTCCCTTGAACCACGTGGGGTTCCTGAAGGCGATGGAACTGGGGTTCCATTCCTTTGTTGGTTGTTGTCGTTGGAGTTCGACATAATTCAAAGGATATCACTTGAAAAGTAAACAAAGATTATCAGATTTTCGGTAATGGAACCAATTTGTTTAACCAAAGATTTAGATCCTTTGACTAAAGCTATTTCTTGGATGAACACGGGTTACTCATAATCAAGGAAATAGAGAAAAATGAATAATAGACAATATTACAGAAATGTAGAAAAGCAAAGTAAATGGTATTTGAGAATCAGAGGCCTTTACAAGTTGTATTCCCCTCCCTTATATAGTAGATTCCTTGATATAACGTACAACTCTTGCTTTGGTTGCCCATTAATGACTAATTATGACATTAATGAGGTGTTACAAAGGATAACGGTAATTGAGGTACTGTTACATAACGTACGAGTAATCAATTATGGGTTCTTGAATCTGCTCATAGCTTTGTCCAGATTCATTCTGACCGTGTCTCTTCCCTGTTTTGATCAGGTTGTGTTTCCAGTGGCTGATAAGCTCGAGGGTTTATTGAATCGTGCCTCTTTGTTCCGTACCTCTTCAAAGAATCACATCCAGCTGTCGTGTTATCCTGTGTCCACATAACTGGTTGAGTTGTCAAAAGCTGGCTTACGTGTGAAACTCTTTTTTACCAATACAGTTATGTGGTAGTTTCAGAGCGTTGTGTGTCCGTTGGAGTCATCGAAGGGGCTTGGAAGCTGGTATTGGAATTTCTGAGCGAGGTAAGTCTCCTCTCTAACTTTGTGAGGGGGAATTGTCCCCCTAGGTGGATTAATTAAGTATATGCTATTATCTTCGGGGGCTACGTACGCACGAGGTGATAAGAGTCCGTGCGTAGCTACTATTATGCCATGTCCGGGTAGCCTAGGACCCACTAGCATGCCTTACCTGTTGTACATATGATCTTGTTTGTGATATTAGACTGCTAATATAATCGGAAAAGAGAATCTATTTCCTTCGCGGACAATTGTATTTCTGAATAAGGTCGTGTTATTAAACGTTACAAAAACTTGGCAAGTGAATTTCGAAAAAGGGATTTAAATACTATTTGTGGTTTTAAAAGGAGAAATTGGTAATTTACTTGAGCATTTGTATTCCCGACGTATTCGGGGTGGATTGTTGATTATGCATGTATGCATGTGACCACTTCGCAAATTTACATTCCACGAGCGGAGTATTATACCCCCTACTCTATTGGGGCGGGCCATACGCCACGGCGGATTTAGAATGCACTTTTGGTATGGGCCGTTCGGTCCTCAGCAGTGCATAGATATGATTATTATATTGAGAGGTGAACTTATGGGACGGGCCATTCGATCCTCGGCATTGCACAGAGAAGATTATTATATTGAGAGATGCACTTTTGGTACGGGCCATTCAATCCTCGGCAGTGCATAGACATGAGTAGTTTATTGAGAGATGCACTTTTGGTACGGGCCGTTCGATCCTCGGCAATGCATAGACTTGAGTAGTTTATTGAGAGGTGCACTTTTGGTACGGGCCGTTCGATCCTCGGCAGTGCACAGAGTGATCATTATGACGGATTAGGCCGGTTGTTCTTATCCTGTGTGCACATGCTAAATTGTTAAATGTTTTTTACATGATTTTGAAGTAATTGTTGATTTATGATATTTGGGGGAAAACAAAGAGGAAATTGTTTATTTAAGATATTTGGAAAATAATGAGAAAGTGGTATTTGTTGTTTATTTCCAGTATTTACTTGGAGTTCAGTGTCTTATATACATGTTGCTTTACTATCTTTACATGTCTATGTGTTCATATTATACTGTTAATTAATTTGCTGGCCCTTAGTGAGAGTCTAATGCGACCTCTCGTCACTACCTCTCTGATGTTAGGCGGGCGACTTACTGAGTACACGTTGTTTTTGTACTCATGCTACACTTGCTGTGTATTTTTATTGCACAGGTACTTTCATAGCAGCATGGAGGATTCGGAGAATTGGGCGAGCTGCATCATCCGGAGGCGATCCGCAGCTGACGGAGTCTCCCTCGTATTGTATTTACTTTCAGTTTATATTCCCTTGTCCAATTTGTATTCCGGACAGGCTTTGTGATATTTGTATAAATTCTTAGAAATTTCTCATGTACTTGTGACACCAGGTTCTGGGAAGTGTTGGATTATATTTGTTAAAGTGTAGTATTCAAACCATTGTTTTACCTAACAGATTTTATTTGGTTAATATGTAATAAAGTGAAAGGAAATATTTTTCTTAAATGTTAAAACCGGAAATTTATTTCAATTAATTAATGTTTTGGCTTGCCTGACATTGATGTCCGGTGCCATCACGGCCTTATGGATTTGGGTCGTGACAGCATGATATCAGAGCGCTACGTTCCCGTGGGTCTCACGAGTCATGAGCAAGTCTAGTAGAGTCTTGCAGATCGGTACGGAGACGTCTGTACTTATCTTTAAGAGGCTACAGGGTTGTTAGGAGTACCTCCCTTCTTGATTCCTCATTGTGCGAGTTGATTCCTTTGAGGCTTATGCCTAGGTTCATTCCTACTCAATCTTATGCGTCGCGAAGCACTTGCTATGAATCAGGAATTTGAGGATTTGAAATGGTGCTACGGATGTAATTCGATATGTTTCCATGTGTAATGGGTGGGGGCTGTTGTTATGGCCCTACAATAGAATAATATGTTGTTTCAGCTCAGTAGTTGTGTTCTATGGGAGCCTTAAGGTTGTGCTCATGTAGTGATGATGCTTGCGATTGGTTGTCGCGCAATGTCGATATGATGATAGAATGCTTGCCTGTGTGATTGGGGGTGATAAATGGTTTGAAGGGAGGTCTTTTCAGAGTTTGATTCCAGATTTTGGTGTTTTTGTTCCGGCAGGGGAAAGGCATTTGGATTCTGAATTGTCCGGTTGGGGTTGATAAAGTAGTAAGACTTGATGTCTTCAAGCGAGGTGGGATATGCACCTGTGACGTGTAATCGCCGTCATTGATCGAATGGAATGTGTTAAGTTTGTCGGCGCTATGGTTTCTTTGGTTGCGTGGGGTCAGAGTATTGAGAAGAAGTATTAAAGAATGCGGTTGGCAGAGATTGATCCTGAAGTGAGGCTAGGGGGTGGTTCCATTTCTAGGAGGCCAGGTGTAAGAAGCGGAAGTCGAGCAGTTGCAAAGTGGGGAAAGCGGCCGCGTAGCTTGGAATTTGAAGATATTGTCGCGCATTTAATGGATGTCCATGAGGAGCGGACGGACTAGTAAGTTGGTAAATGAAGCAGGGCGTAGGATGGGGTATTGAAGTCGTAGAGAGCGTGCATTTCAGCGTCGTTGGAAGGTGTCCGCGGGTGATTTCCACAGGTGGGTTGTCTTCTGTGAATAGGTTAGCGATGGCGAGGTTGGCAGGTCTCGGTGAGGGGTTCTAGTGGCTATTCGGTAGGAGGTGGAATGTGTGAACGATGCTAGAGAATTTGAGTATTTAGGGAGTGCTAGCAAGAGAATTTTTAAGAATTTGGACGGATTGGTTGAGCAAGATCGTGTTATCAAGGGAGAAAGGATCTCGGCAGGGTCTAGAGTGGTGCAAGGAGTAGCTTCGGGCTAAGTGGGGGATACCCACCATCTGCAGTTGGGTTGTAAGGTTATCTTCTCATAGGGTTGCGGATCGTCGGCGTGTTGACAAGTTATTTCAGTTAAGGAAAAGGAGTTAAATGGCGATGGTGCATGGAATTTGAGGAATGTGTGAAAGAGTCGGCCCTATCGGATCAGGGTTAGGCTTTAAAAGATACAGAATTTATGTTTAAGGCAAAGGTGAGCTGTCAGGGTAGTGACTCAGTCACGTGCTTCAAGAAAAGGGTGTTCATGTGCTAGAAGAGCCTTGGAGTTGATTCTATTCGGGGCCAGTCAGAGTGGGTGACTCTCAATAGCGGTCCTAGTGAGTTCAAACGTTAAGGATGCGGAATTTAAGGGTTTCAGGCAGCTGTATGATCGAGAATCGAGCTTTTGCAGAGCAATTTCTAAGAAAAAGGAAGATCGCTGGAATGTTCTATGATATGTTTCAGCACGCAGGATAGTATTGGAGGAGTGAGAGAAACAAACTCCGGGTTGTAGAAAGATTATCAGGTGGGTATGATATGGGTTGCGGGATTTAGGCAGCATAGTCTCGTGAATCAAGGTCACTCGGGATGAGTGAGGGTTGAGGTTGCTATGAGTTGAAGGAAGGTGCTGTTATGCGTGAGGCAATTGAAGATGATTAAAAGAAGATGGATTGATTAGCCATGGTTGAAATGGCACATTTGCGGCAGTGATCGGTTCCTTTGATGTGATTAAGTTATGCATGTGGTTTGTGCTGGTGTGTGCGGGGCTTGTCGGCTGTCGTAATGGATTTCATATGGGAGCATTTGAATGTTATGGCCTGTCAGGCGTAGGCAGATCCTGGAAGGGTTATGATGGTATAGACTACTACTTAAGGATTTGCATGTTGGGTGATTGTGGAAATTCACTCGTGTGTTGAGATGGTACTCTTGAATTGAATAAAGTAAAAGGTTTCTATATGATGAAGTGTTCACCTTATTAGTGGTTCAGAAGTTATGATGGAATTCTTGCGCTACCTTATATTGGTAGGTTAGGTACGGTATGCAGTGTGTAACCGAGAGTAAGGGTCGAGATTGTGGTTCGGTGTTAATAAGGATGTCATGATCTCGGAAGAGCAAGAAAAAGTGATTTGAAAGTTCATAGTAAGCTGGTGTTATCTTAAGTTTCACCTGAGATCGATATTCGGTGAAAGGGGCTTTCCCTGGTCATGGGTTCTTGATTTGCTTTGCAGTATTTGTGCAGTCAGTGGTATGGATGGGAAGACTTTTTGCCTCGTGTGGAAGGTCGTGGAAGCATGACCGTGGGAAGATTGTATAAGTGTGACATATAGTCACCTGATTGGTTGAAGATTCAGACCAAGTATAGGGAAGTGCAACATTGCCTATTAGAGAATTTATGCCTGGAGGGTGTTCGATTCAGTTGATTGTGGATTATAGGGTGTTTGTCTCGGTGATGATGGTTGTTCTCGTGTATTATGAGAGAAAGTGGGTTAATATGGACCCAGGTAAAGTTGTTAGCTTAGTTTGGTGCGAGCAGGGTAGACTCGATGTTGGTGGATGGATTTAAAAGTGATTATGGGCTCTGTGGGAGCCAAGCATGTTCATTTCAGTGGAGCGCTTTTCATGGGAAGGTATTAGAACAGCGGATGTTGTTCCGTCTTTGTCAAATTCATGTGTTATTATGATTGTGCCGTGTGAGTTGTGAAATGGCTTGATAATTTCCTATGTGTTGGGGTCCCGCGTAGTGGGGATGTTATGTGAGCAGGATAGCTCTTGAGATCCATAGTGTGTGTATATATAGATATCGCACCTCAGTTGTGCTTGAGTTTTGTAGCCTACAGCTTTATCACTCTCCCCAGGATGGTATTATGCACTTAGTGTGCTTATGATCTATATTCAGTAATTTGTGTAATAGTGAGCGAATCAGCTCCGTATTTATGTCTTCTTATGTAAATTCTATGTGTGGATCGGGTGGCACGCCGCCACGGGTATGTTATTTGGATCGGGTTGCACGCCGCAACAGTGTGATGATGAGAAGGGATAATATATATTTATTTTCCTTATGTTTTACTGCCTGTTTTCTGAGAAAAGTTCATATTAGTTGCGTGAGTTGAATAGTCCCTTCCTGAGTCATTTCTTATTTATCATGTTCGAGTTATGGCCTATTGGCGCGATGTGGTATCATGTGAAGCTGTTGGTCATGTTTGGGGTGATTTGTTGACTGAGCAGTTTATACTGGGTGAGACGAGATTATCGGATTAGGGTCAGTGCGATAAGGTTATGTGAAGTGTATATCAAAGAACAAATACCATTATTCAGTTTCATAATGAAGTGATGATTCTAGTCAAGATGAGGTATTCAAGGAATTGTTAACTCTACGGTTGGGTATGAATTTCTGCACATCTCCTTTGTTGTGGTGGTATCGTCAGCATTATAGCAGGATGTATGTATATATATCATGAGGTGCATTGAGAGCATCAGATTCGTGGAATTCTAGCTATTAAGATTCAGGGAGTGTCATTGTGGTCAGATGATGAGTTATGCGGTGCATGGTGCTGATTCATCAAAGGCATGTAGTCATGTTCCGGTATGTCATGTGGTAGTTGATACGGTGTTTATATGTTGGAACTAGGCCTGGCAGAGAAATTTCTGGTGTTCGAATGAATTATGAGCTTATTATATGGATGATAAAGAAGAAATCTTCAGATTTGATTAAGCTAATGTACTCAACTGGGTTGTGGTAGCACGGGCAGGTACTCGAGATGTTAAACAGTGATTTCAGATAACTCCAGAGCAGTTCTTAGCACGTTCGAGGACGAACGTCGGTTCAAGTGGGGGAGAATGTAACGACCCGACCGGTCGTTTAGGGATCTAGCACATCGTTCAGTGGTTTGAGGCCGTGAGCAGCTTCATTTCAGGTATTATGACTTGTAGGTGTGGTCGGGATTGAATTTCGGGAAGTTTAGAGTTGATTTGGAAAGAAAATTCTCATTTCAAAAGCCTTAAGTTGGAGATGGACTAAGATTGAAATTTTGAGTAAACGACCTCCGAATCAGGAATTGAAGGTTCCAGCAGGTTCGTATGATGATTTCGGACTTGAGCGTATGTCCGGATCGGGTTTTGGATAACCCGGGAGCGTTTCGATGCATATCGTGGAAGTTAGCATTTTTGAGGAATTTCATAACTTTGAGCTTGAAGCGCATTTCAAAGTTATTAATGTCCGTTTGGGATTCTGATTTTGGGAATAGCTTTGTATGGTGATTCTGGAGTTGGGAGCGCGATCGGAAGTGAATTTGGATGTCCGTAGGTCATTTTGAAGTCATTTGGCTAAAGATAGAAATTTGAAGGTTTTTGAGAAATACGACCGGAAGTGGAAGTGTTAATATCGATGTCGGAATGCGATCCCGGAAGTTGGAGCAGGTCCGTAATGTTGAATATGACTTGTGCATAAAACTTGAGGTCAATCGGACGCGATTTGATAGGTTTCGGCATCGGATGTGGAAGTTAGAAAATTCTAAGTTCATAAAGTTGGTATTTGAGTGTGATTCGTGGTTTTAATGTTGTTTGATATGATTTGAGGCCTCGAGAAAGTCCGCATTATGTTTTGGAACAAGTTGGTATGATTGGACGGGGTCCCGGGGGCCTCGGGTGGATTCCGGGCGGTTAACGGATCAAGATTTGAAGTTTGAAGAAGTTAAGATTTATGTCATCTGGTGAGATCTGCACCTGTGAGGATTTGTCCGCAGGTGCAGCTTGGGCGCCGCAGGTGTGAGAGTGGGCAGTCTTGGCTGGGGACCGCAGGTGTGATGGAATTTCTACACATGCGAAGCCGCAGGTGCGGACAGAGGGGCGCAGGTGCGATTTTGGACTGGAGTTGAGGAAGCCGTAGGTGCGGGAGACTGGTCACACCTGCGGGAGCACAGGTGCGGAGGTAGGACCGCAGGTGCGGAAATCGTCCTGGGCAGAATGTTTTAAAACAAATATTTGGGTTCATTTGTCTTCATTTCTTCATGGGCTTAGGCGATTTTGGGAGGCTTCAAGGAGATGATTCCTTCATGCATTGTCAAGGTAAGTAAATTCCTCTCGTTTGTAAGTTAAATACAAGATTATATGCATGGATTAGGTATGGAAATTGGTAGGAAATTTGGGAAAATATTGAGGAACCTAGAAAATGTAAATTTGGAATTTAGCCACGAATTTGAGCATGGAATGTAGAGTGAATGGTATGATTGAACTAGTAGAGCTATGGGTAGAATGTATCTTCGAGAATTTCGAATTTCCGAGCATGTGGGCCCGAGGGCATTTTGGTCATTTCTCCGAGCGGGGTTGGGATAGTATATAATTTGAATTTGTAGTGAGTATTAGGATGAATTTGCATTGCTTTTCCGTTATGTGGTAGTTTCAGAGCGTTGTGCGTCCGTTGGAGTCATCGGAGGAGCTTGGAAGCCGGTATTGGAATTTCGGAGTGAGGTAGGTCTCTTTTCTAACCTTGTGAGGGGGAATTGTCCCCCTAGATGAATTAATTAAGTATATTCTATTGTCTTCGAGGGCAACGTACGCACGAGGTGACGGGAGTCTATGCGTAGCTACTATTATGCCATGTCCGGGTAGCCTAGGACCCACTAGCATACCTTACCTATTGTACATGTGATCTTGTCTGTGATATTAGACTGCTAATATAATTGAAATTTTAATTTAATGACTAAGGGAGATTAGAGTTTATTTTCTAAATCATCTGAAAAGAGAATTTATTTCCTTCCCGGACAATTGTATTTCCAAATAAGGTCGTGTTATTAAATGTTACAAAAACTTGGCAAGTGAATTTCGTAAAAGGGATTTAAATACTATTTGTGGTTTTAAAAGGAGAAATCGGTAATTTACTTGAGCATTTGTATTCCCGACGTATTGGGGGTGGATTGTTGATTGTGCATGTTTGCATGTGACCGCTTCACAAATTTACATTCCGCGAGCGGAGTATTATTCCCCCTACTTTATGGGAGTGGGTCGTACTCCACGACGGATTTAGAATGCACTTTTGGTACGGGCCGTTCGATCCTCGGAAGTGCATAGATATGATTATTATATTGAGAGGTGCACTTATGGGACGGGCCGTTGATCCTCGGCATTGCACAAAGAGGATTATTATATTGAGAGATGCACTTTTGGTACGAGCCGTTCGATCCTCGACAGTGCATAGACATGAGTAGTTTATTGAGAGATGCACTTTTGGTACGGGCCGTTCGATCCTCGGCAATGCATAGGCTTGAGTAGTTTATTGAGAGGTGCACTTTTGGTACGGGCCGTTCGATCCTCGGCAGTGCACATAGTGATCATTATGACGGCTTAGGCCGGTTGTTCTTATCCCGTGTGCGCATGCTAAATTGTTAAATGTTTTCCACATGATTTTGAAGTAATTGTTGATTTATGATATTTGGGAAAAACAAAGAGGAAATTGTTTATTTAAGATATTTGGAAAATAATGAGAAAGTGGTATCTGTTGTTTATTTCCAGTATTTACTTGGAGTTCAGTGTCTTATATACATGCTGCTTTACTACCTTTACATGTCTATCGTGTTCATCTTATACTGTTAATTAATTTGCTGGCCCTTAGTGAGTGTCTAATGCGACCTCTCGTCACTACCTCTCTGAGGTTAGGCGGGCGACTTACTGAGTACACGTTGTTTTTGTACTCATGCTACACTTGTTGTGCATTTTTATTGCACAGGTACTTTCATTGCAATGTGGAGGATTCGGAGACTTGGGCGAGCTGCATCATCTGGAGGCGATCCGCAGCTGACGGAGTCTCCCTCGTACTGTATTTACTTTATATTCCCTTGTCTAATTTGTATTCTGGACAGGCTTTGTGATGTTTGTATAAATTCTTAAAAATTTCTCATGTACTTGTGACACCAGGTTCTGGGATGTGTTGGTTTATATTTGTTAAAGTGTAGTATTCAAACCATTGTTTTACCTAACAGATTTTATTTGGTTAATATGTAATAAAGTGAAAGGAAATGTTTTTCTTAAATGTTAAAACCGGAAAGTTATTTTAATTAATTAATGTTTTGGCTTGCCTGACATTGATTTCTGGCGCCATCACGGCCTTATGGATTTGGGTCGTGACAGGAGAGATTGCGCTCAAAATGACCCGACTATCGGAGAGATTACTCTCAATGTGGCTTGACTATCGGAGAGATTACTCTCAAAATGACCCGACTATCGTAAAGATTACTCTCGATGTGGCTCGACTATCGAAGAGATTACTCTCAATGTGGCCCGACTATCGAAGGCCATTTCATCCATTTAGACCTTTGTGCCCATTCTAATATTCTTGATTTGGACTTTGATGACCTTTTTTTTATGCAGCCCAAATAGATGGAAAATTTCAGAGACTATGCCTCACCTTCCTCCAAACTTAGATATCTCATAATCGAGGCTGAATATGGCATAGAACAAACCAAGCTTTTGGTTCACACCCCATAAGCTGGTCGATATGCAGCCTCATGTCCTTCTTTGAGGAACTCCCTTCATGTAGAAAACTGGACCTTGGAGCACAAGTCTACTTCTAATCCATTTTCCAAGACGTGGTCTCTCCAAGCGCCAATCCATCACCACGTAAACATTGCTAGCACCCTTCCAAGCTTAGGGCATCGCATAATTCAAGGCGAAGTACGTTGGGGAAACAGAATAACAATCGAGGGCGAGTATCATCATATTCTAGGATATTGGGAATGGGCTAAATATGCACTTGGTGGAAGCTAACAAACCCTGAGTACAACAAAGATTTACGATGCTGTCTATACCTCACTTTTCACTTATGATCAGAACTCAAACATTTTGCAAGCATTTTGTGAGGCTTGGTGCCCCAAGACAAACACGCTTCTTACATCAGCCAGGGAACTATCTATCTCTCCTTGGGACTTACATATCCTTGGAGGTCTGCCTATTGGGGGTTCTCCGTACGAAGAAGTGGTACCTGAGACAAGAGAACTCATCGGTTTGGACGAAAAACAGATGAGATTTATTCCTCGATCTTGCGAGTATTTATTTGATACCTTCCATCACCTTAAGGAAGGTACATGTGTTAACCAAAAGGTCTCCTTGAGAAAGTGGACATATTTTTGGTATAAAAAAGCTTTAATATATAAACCTGCCCCACTGCGAAAGGAATAGAAATCCGCGCACCTAATGTCAACATATAATCCTAACGGAGTTATTCCTGAGACAACTAGGTGGTCGAGTGATCAAGAAACTATATTCTCCAAGCTTAAAGTGAGGTTTGACAAGAAAGATGAAACATATATAGCAACATTTTTATCAATTTGGCTATGTGATTTTGTTTTTCCCAAGGCATAAAACTCCATTCGTCCGAAACTTTTAAGATAGCAAGCATGATGGAAAGCGGGCGAAAGATTAGCTTTGCGGTCCCAGTTTTGTTGAGTATTTATCATGGTTTGAAATAAGATTTTTTGTTCTTCCCAACTTGATCAGGTCAAAGTTTGTTTTCCCCTTCATTATGTTTACAGTTGGCTTGCACATTACTTTAAAACCTATTATCCACTTGCTAAGGGTCCGTATGTCCCTTTGATGGTGTCATACTCAGGAGAGGAGTTGCGAGGTACTTTGACGAGAAGGATGCAAGAAAAAGCATCCACAATGGGGAGGATATAGTTTGGACACCAACAATGTTAACCAATTCTCGTCCTTATTATTATGTGGATAACGATTCCCCTTAAGAGTTGGAGTCAAATTACTTCATAAGCTTACGTTTTAATTACCTACCTTTGAGGTATGATAAATCATTCATCATCGAGCCATATAGCCCGCATCGGTTTGGTCATCAATTTGGGTTTTATCAAAACATCCCCGGTTTTTTGGAGAATGATATCTGCAGCGCCTCTCTAGATCAAGAACTTAGATTTTGGAGGATTTGCACACTGTATCGGCCTATGTCATGTGCATTTTTTCCTCCAACGGGAGATCCTGTAGAGAAGCCTTTCTCCACCAATTATATGTCTTGGTGGGAGAAAGTGCATGGGAAGTTTCTCGAGAATAATTTACAAGCTTTGATAGACAATATTGGGCTAAAATTTACTACTCCTTTAGGAGGTGAAGATCAAGGTGTTGGAAAGACGCTCTCAAAAGTCAAAAAAGCACCTACTCCAATCCCAGAAGTAGTTACACAACATAAGAAAAGAAAGCTTAAATCCTCAAAGGCAGCTTTAAAAGAGGTGGTGTGCACTTCAACAGATATAGATAAATACTCTCCAGTTCTTCCATTTAGCACGCAAGTTCCTCAAGATAAAAACCAGAGTACCAATGAAGATAAAAATTGGAAAAGGAAACGGCCTAACCCAGTAGAGATCGTAGAGGTTCCAAGTGTTGATAGTCCTTCAAGAACGCATACGGCTTGTAACAAGGAGGTAAAAATACAATCACCTTGCCCTTTTTTTTTTTAACGAACGAATAGCTTCACTAAAAATATTACCCACTTTCTTTGCCTTTTCCTTATGCAGTTAAATGCCATTGGCAATCCGGTGGTATCCCCACATGACAAGCCGCAAGTGAGTAATGAATCTATTGGAGGGCCTACATCTAAAGTGAAGTAGTCTTCAAAGGCATCATATCTTTCTCATGACAAATCCCTAAAAAGACAAACTCCAAATGGGATAACTCGTGTTCCACCAATGACAAATGCAGTAGTGTCTGTTTTTGAAGGAAAGAGCATTGTTTTTAATCGCAAAAAGGAATTCATCTTGGGACTTTGGGAGGATATTTGCAAGAGACTCTCCAAAACTCGTGCAGAACTTCTCTCATCTTATAGGGAGAAAATCAGAAAGATTTTCGAGGATATGAAGAAGGCGAATATTTTAGATCTTTCTCCATTAAAGTGTTTACTGGATTCTCTTTTCGAGCTTGCTGCTTCATATCACCAAGAGAGATCCAATTTGGATGATAAGACGAGTCAAGGTGAGAATTCGGATCTGATTTCCAAAGCTAAGGAGCATCTTGAATCGTTCAAACTTGAAGCAAGTGAGTAAGTCAAGAAAGTTTCCTCTAGTGAAAAGAAATTGAAGAGAGTTGTGAAGAAGTTGCAGACATTACAACAAGAGAGAGAGAACCTCGAAGGTGTTCTAGAAGCGACTCAAAAGGAGGTTGAAGAGATTCAGGCAAAAGTTTTAGCTACCGAGACTGAGGTTTCTTCATATGACAACGTAAATTTGCTGACTGTTGAAGATTCGACCATTTTGGAAGAGAAGAAGAAGAACTTGGAGACTAGCTGTTAAGAATTGATCAACTACAAGTTTTGTTTAGATTAGGCTATTAGAATTATCTCCCCTTTTATCTTTATGTTAGATTGACCTAGTGGATATTTATTTCATCTTAAATAATATTTCTTCTCTTTTGCTTTACACTTCCCGACATTTATCTTAGTCGCATAATTTTCAACTTTACGCGCTTGTAACGAAAGATTCATATCTTGTCGTGGGAGAGTCCAAATAACGAATCGTTTGATTTCTCAAAAATTAGATTTCAATATATAAAACATATCTAAAACTTAGAATCAAACACATTCAGAATCTACCCATATAATATTTTGAAACCAACTTTAGATTCCACTACATAGAAAATTTCATATTTGCGCAGTCTCACAAAAAATCATATCTTGGTGTAGAAAAGTCAGAATCACGAACCGTTTGATTTTTTGGAAACTTAAATTACAAATATATAACATATCCAAAACGAAAAATTTAATTCCTTAAGGATAGTTTCAGATAATAGTTCTAAATCAATACTAAATTCTGACACGGTGACGATTTCAGATTTGCGCGACTTGACCAAAACTTTTGTACTTGATGTAGGAATGTCGAAATCACAAACCGTTTGATCTATTGGAAACTAAACATAAAAATCTAAAACATGTCCAAAATATAAAATTTAATACCTTAAGGATAGTTTCATATGATAGTTCGAAGTCGACTTTGATTTCTAATATGCCGACAGTTCCAAATTAGCGCGACTTCACCAAATTTTTGTATCTTGGTGTGGAAGCATCGATATCACAAGACCTTTTTAATTGATAGAAATTGGAATTCAAGAGATTTATTCCTACCAAATATCTTGGGTTCAAGTCTCACTGAATTTGAAACATCGTGAAGGCTCACCCAAAAAAACTTGAAGGTTTGGATAACATGAAGACATAATGAATTCTCGGACTTCAATGAAAATGCTTGGCAGCCTCTTAAAAGATATTAATCATTTTTTTGAAGATACCAATTTACCATAGCGGCTTGCCCCCTTCAAAATCTTGAAGGGATCTAAAGTTTAACATAAGAATGGTATCTCAGCTCGATTTTCAAGTGCCGATTGAATGGATTACATTCCATCGTACTTAATTCGGACAATGATTCGGGGATTATGTATCTTTTGGACTTATGCGACTAAACTCAGAATAAAACTCTAAGCTTCCCACGTACCTCGGTGAAGAGGATCAAGTCATACCATAGTTCAGAATGGATGATTTTCTTTGTATTTATTATTTTTTTTTTTTATTATAACCTAACTTTTGCCTAGGCCGCCTCTTTCGAGGTTTTCAACCTAGCGAACATTTTTTTTTTGGGCCATACACAGTTTAGACTCATGCAGGCCAGGAGTGTAGGGGAATGTAGTTTAGGCTCATGCGTTAAGGAGAGTTGCAACTTCAAGGATAATACTTCTTCAAAAACTTGCCATTGATAAGGCCGATTCTCATGCCAGATGCATCAACCAGCTTCTAAGCCCCACTTGAGTAAGCTTCTTGTACGATATATGGCCCATCCAATTTTGAACTGAACTTCCCTACAGGTTTATGGGAAGTAATAATGGGTCTTCGTATGGAAAGGACTTGATCTCCTACTTGAAAGGATCTTGGGCAAACTCTTTTATTGAAGGCACAAGACAATTGAGCTTGATAACATTCAAGACTCTGTTGAGTTTCCAACCTCTTCTCATCAAGATCCTCCAACTCTACTAATCGAAGTCGAGCATTTTATTCACCAGTGATCCCTTCTTGAATATCCAGTCGTAATGAAGGTATTTGACGCTCAAGTGGCAAAACGGCTTAGATTCCATAAATGAGTGAATAAGGATTTGCTTGTGTTGGCATGCGGTGAGTCGTCCTATATGCCCATAGAGCTTCTTCCATACGGTCATTCCAATATCATTTGGATTTGGAGATGAATTTCTTTAACAAGTTGCATAGAGTTTTGTTTAATGCCTCAGCTAGACCATTGGCGGCAGCATTGTACATCGAAGAGTTACGTTGCTTGAAGCCAAAGAGATCACAAATCTTGTTCATCAACCTATTATCGAATGAATTTCCATTATCCGTATTATGTAACGAGGAATTCCAAAGCGATAGATTATGTTTACTCGGATGAAAGTTGCAACCTTTCCTTCTTTACCTCCTTAAGAGCAACAACTTCAGCCCATTTTGAGAAGTAGTTAGTTGCAGCCAAGATGTATAGGTGCCCACCAGAGGACTTTGGCAGTGGTCTAACAATGTCCAATCCCCAAGCATGAAACGACCAGGATGCAACAGTCGGGTGCAACATTTCTGGAGGTTGATGAATAAAATTCGCATGGAATTGACAAACCTTGCATCTTCGAGCGTAGTCCAAGCAATCTTTTACCATCGTTGGACAATAATATCCCATCCTTTTTATATGAAAGTGGAGCTTTGGTCCACACTGATGTGACCCACATAACCCAGAATGTGCCTATTGCAAAGCTTGGAGTGCTTCTTCTTCCCCTAAGCATCGCAAGAGTACTCCCTCGAATGACCTTTTGTATAAAGTATTTTTTGTAGTAAAGGAAGCGAGGTGCACGACGACGGATTTCAGTCCTTCTCCTCGAATTTTTTGGAAGTATCCCATAGCATAATTAGTCAAAAATGAGTTGTCGCCATTCTTCTTTCTCAACTTCAGAAACAACGACAAGATGCTTGAGTTCATTTTCTTCACCTTCAGCCTCATTTGGCGGCGGTACTACCCATTTTTGGTAGATAGTAACTTGAGCTTGATCATGCGGGGTTAATGATGAAGCTAGTGCAGCTAAAGCATCAACCTTCTTATTTTCTTTCCTTGGTACATGCTGAATAGTCACATCACCCAGCCACCCCATTAATGTTTTAGCATAATCATGATATGGGCGTAGTTCAGGCTTCTTTACCTCGTAACTACCTAGAAGTTGATTGACCACTAACTAAGAGTCACCAAAGACTTGTAATTGCAAGTGCTTCATTTCGACATCCATTTCAAGCCCAAGTATTAGTGCTTGATACTCAGCAATGTTGTTAGAGCAGAGTTGCGTCAGCGTAAAAGAAAAGGGCAGAACTTCACCTTGAGAAGTGACAAATACTACACCAGCACCAGCTCCTCCGGGATATGTAGCATCATCAAAGTACATCTTCCATGGAGGTTGAACTTCAACGACCATTGCGTCCTCATCAGGTAGTTCGTTAGTTAGCTCCCAATCATCAGGTATTGGGTGATTTGTCAAGAAGTTCGTTAACGCTTGTCCTTTTATAGCCTTTTGAGGGATGTACGCGATTTCAAATTGTTGAAATTTGAGGTACCACCTTGCTAGTCGATCACTAAGTACAAGTTTTGGCATCACGAATTTGATGGGATTTGCTCTAGAAACCAAATGAACGACATGAGCTTGAAAGTAGTGCTTTAATTTTTGGATTGTGAATACTAGCGCAAAACATAACTTTTCCATTGGCGAATAATTCAGCTCATTTGGTGTCATCATCCTGCTCAAGTATTAAAGGGATTTTTCTTTCCCTTCACTATTTTCTTGGGCCAACAATGCTCCAACAAACCTTTCTTGTGCTAAAATGTATAGTATCAGTGGCTTTTCAAGTACAGGGGCTGCTAAAACTGGAGGACACCTTTCTTCATAAGGCGACTGAATGGTTGGAATCTCCCATCTAGGTTTGAGATGAATCTCCTAAGGTACATTAACTTTCCTTGTAGACTTTTCAATTCGTGAATATCTCTAGGCTCAAGCATTTTCAAGATTGCATCTACTTTGGCTTGATCAATTTCAATCCCTCGATGTCGGATAATGAAACCAAGGAACTTTCCGGAAGTAACTCCAAAGGCACATTTCAATGGACTCATCCTAAGTTGGGACCTCCGGAGCAACTCAAACACCATTCTCAAGTTTTTCAAGTGGTAGCCCCTCTTTCTTGATTTTACCACCAAGTCGTCCACATAGCATTCGACATTTTTGTGGAGAAGATCATCAAAAATATTCTGCATAGCCCTTTGATAAGTAGAACCAATGTTCTTCAAGCCAAAAGGCATTACCCTGTAGCAATAAATACCCTTGGGGGTGCGGAATGCAATAAGCTCTCAACTTTTGGTGCCATGCGAATTTGGTTATAGCCTGATGAACCATCCATAAACGACATTGCCTCATACCCAGTAGTAGCATAGATCATTAACTCTGGAATGAAAAGCGGGAATTCATCTTTGGGACACACATTGTTGAGATCCCTAAAGTCGATGCACACTCGAATCTGGACATTCTTCTTCCTTACAGGGACAATACTTGAAACCCATGTTGGGTATTTAACTTCATGAATAAAGCCAGATTCGATGAGTTTGTTAACTTCAGTTTCAATCAAGGGAACTAAGTCCCACCTAAAGCGACTTTGTGCTTATTTAATAGGGCGAGCACCATTCTTGACGGCAAGGTGATGAACTGCTACTTTCGGGTCCAAGCCAGGCATCTCTTTTTAGCTCCAAGCAAAGACATCCTTGAATCCTTGAGTAACTCAATATAATTTCTTTCTTCACCAACTTCTAGTAAAGCACTTAGGTAGGTGGGTCTTGGTTCTTCATCGGTGCCAAGGTTAACTTCTTTTAAGGCATCAACTGTAGTCTTCACTTCTTCTTCAAGTTCAGGCGGAGCATCTTCATCTTCTTGAGAATCCCCATCGTTGAAGGATATGTGATAACACGGTGAAACATCTTCCAATTCTGTATTATCCTCCATTGAGGATGGAAAACTATTCTCCCCTTGTATAGTAACATGATACGAAGAACCTACAATTTCTTCATCTTCGTCACGTTCCTTAGTGTAGACCAGAGTATATGGTTTTACCTTTAGTACATCTTTGCATGAAACCACAATTTTTGTTTGTCGCCTCATTCCAGAAGGAACCAACTTTGGAAATCCTTAGAGATCTTCTGGATTTTTGGCGAAGCGGGTGTTCTTATGCTTTGAAAATGTAACAACTCAGTCGTCCGTTTTGAGAATTTATAGCCCAATTTCCCCTATATATGCTTGTTTATGTGTTGTACAACTATGTTGAGTTGTATCGATTTGGTAAGTTTAGTTTCGGAGTAGTTTTGGAGTGAAATGATCATTTAGTTTCTTAGTTAGAAAGTTAAGTTAGAAAAGTCAACTAGAAGTTAACTTATGAGTAAACAAACCCGGATTTGGATTTTCATGATTCGGTTAGATTCTTTGGGTGATTTTAGGCTTAGGAGTGTGTCCGGAATGTAATTTGGAGGTCCGTGGTAGAATTAGGCTTGAATTGGAGAAAGTTGAAAATTTGGCGATTTTGGTCGGTAGTGGAAAATTAGGTATCAGGGTCGGAATGGAATTTCGGAAGTTGGATTAGGTTCATAGTGTTATTTGTGACGTGTTTGCAATATTTGAGGTCATTCGGACGTGGTTTGATAGGTTTCGGTGTTGTTGGAGAATTTTGGAAGTTTAGAAGTTCTTAGGCTTGAATTCAAGGTTGATTTAGTGTTTTGGGTATTCCGAAGGCTCGACTAAGTCCGGGAAGTGATATATGACTTGTTTGAGTTGGTTAATGTCCCGATGGGCTCGGGATGATTTTGTATGGGTAACGTGAAGTTTAGAGTTTGGAAAATGATGTTGGTGCACAGCCTTCTGGTGCGTCTGCACCTGTGGAGTGGGGACCGCAAGTGCGAGGGGCGCAGAAGCGAGAAGGAATCCAAAGATGCGGAGGAGGGCACAGGAGCGGAACTGCGGAATCGCATGTGCGAGTGGGCGGTCGCATATGCGGGTCTCGAGCTTTAATGAAAAATCGCACATGCGATGGGATTTTCGCAGGTGCGGCACCGCAAGTGCGACAAAGTGGTCCGCACGTGCGGAAACCTCTGGGCAGAACCTATATAAGTAACCCTTCGCGAAATTTTACCCTTTTTCCACCATTGTTGAACAGATTTTTGAGCTAGGGCAGTGTTTTTCAAGGGAGAATCAAGAGACATCACTGAGATAATTTGTTTGGGATTAATTACACGAGTTTATGATGTTTTTTCCATTGATGAGGCATAAAATATTTGTAGGAGTTTAGGGTGAAAATGAGTGATTTAGGGCTTGAGTTTTGGAGAGTTTTAGGTAGGGATTTTTTAGGGACCTAACGGAGTCCGATTTTGATAAATTTTATATGGTTAGACTCGGGAGAGGACGAGGGTTTTGATTCTACCATTTATGACTGAATTCGAAACGTGGGCTTGGGGGCCGAGTTTTGGCTGATTTCTAATTTTTGGCATATTTTGTAGCTTTTATTGTTGAATTCAATTCGTTAGCCTATGTTGATGGTATTAATCTAATTATCGTTAGATTCTGAGCTTTTGGAGACTGAGTCTAGAGGCGAGGGCATCCCGGAGTAGGATTTTACGTTGCTAAGGTAAGTAATAGTTTTAACTCTGGCTTTGAGGGAATAAACACAAAGAGTTTGATATCATGTGATTATTTGGTGGTGATACCCACGCTAGGTGACGAGTGTGGGTGTGCACCGCGAGGGATTGAGACTTGGCCTGTCCCGTGAGGCTGTGAGGCTTAATGGCTATTTTTTTACTTTTGTTGAACTTGTTTGCCTTCATGTTAGAGATCATGTTTAGGCTTTATTCATGTTCACATTATTTGTACTCAGTCATTGAAATTATTGTACATGTTTACCTCAGTCTCTAGTATTTGTTAATATGTTGTGATACTTGATGTGGGTTGTGTTCCCTTATTTGTTGATGATGGTAAAGCTAGTGAGGTACATGATTGAGTGAGATATGATGGCCTGATTGTGAGGATATTAATACCATAGTGCGTGAGTTGTCCGCGTAGCACGTGACTTGACCGTGCAGGTCCAGGTATTGACACCATAGCGTGTGAGTTATCCGCGTAGCACGTGAGTTGACCGTGCGGATCCAGGTATTGATATTATGGCACGTGAGTTGTCCGTGCTTAGCGCTTGGGCTTTAGGAGCCCCTCCGGAGTCTGTACACACCCCCTAGTGAGCGCAAAGTGTTGAGTGTATTGAGTGTTGAGTGTTGAGTGTTGAGTGTTGAGTGTGAGTGATGAGTGATGGAGTGACATTGTTGTGAGGTTGCATTTACTTTTGTTGTTGCTGAATTTTATCTGTTAAATTTCTTTGTGGCATTTACTGAGTTATGGAATTTACCTGTTTATTCCTGTTATTTTTAAATTGTGAAAATAAATAAGTGGACTATTTTGCTTAGCTAGTCATTACTGCTCAGTTCCTTAGTTATTTCTGTTACTACTGAGTCGGTTGTACTTATACTACACCCTGCACTTTATGTGCAGATCCAGGTGAGTTAGAGTGTCGCGATCGTTGAGTTCAGGCCGGCTATCTTTGGAGATTTCAAGGTAGCTGCTAGCGCCCGCATGTCCTTGTTACTCCTTTTATCATTTCTTCTTTCGGATTGTATTGATAGTTAGATATATATCTTAGTTCATAGTTTTAGACGCTCATGACTTAGTGACACCCCGATGTTTGGGGCTAGCTTCCATATTTTATATTATATTATACTTAGAGTTGATTTAGTTTATGAGAAATTTAAATGTTGATATTGTTTTATTAAATTCTTAAAATCAATCAATAGTAATATTTCGGGAAGTAGGCTTTCCTAGTAACACGATAGGCACCATCATGACCATGTTTGGATTTTGGGTCGTGACAAGGTGGTATCAGAGCCTAGGTTACATAGGTTTCACGAGTCATTAGCGGGTTTAGTAGATTCTTGCGGATCGGTATGGAGACGATTGTACTTATCTTCGAGAGGCTGCAGAACCTTTAGGAAAATTTCACATTCTTGGATTCTTATCGTGCGTTTTGTGTATTCTAGTGACTGAACATCTGTTATTTCATTCTCTCACAGATGGTGAGGACTCGTGCTACCGGGCAGGAGGGACAATCATCAACTTAGGTCGCGAGAGGCTGAGGTCACGGTAGAGGCCGTGGTAGGGGCGGAGTCATTGCCAGTGCAACAGCTGGGGCAGCACCTACAGATCCCCCAATTATTCCCGCTCAGGATCAGGTCCCTGAAGTAGGAGTTCCGGCAGGACCAGCTCATGCACCATCTGTGCCTATTGTTATTCCAGGCCTTCAGGAGGCCCTGGCCCATATTCTATCAGTGTGTACGGGCCTTGCTCAGGCGGCTTCAGTTACTACGGCCGCAGCTACTTCTCAGGTCGGGGGAGGCACTCAGACTCCCGCCGCCCGCACACCTGAGCAGGTAGTTCAGGGACTTCAGACACTGGAGGCACCTTCAACCCAGCCGGTTGCAACTGCTCAGGACTATGTAGCTCCTGTGATGCCAGAGGATGAGCAGCACAAATTGGAGAGGTTTGGGAGACTCCATCCTCCACCATTTAGTGGTGTTGAGGGTGAGGATGCACAGGGTTTCTTGGACAAGTGTCAGAGGATGCTTCGGACCGTGGGTATTCTGGAGACTAGTGGGGTCTCATTCACTACTTTCCAATTTTATGGGGTTGCACTTAATTGGTGGGAGGCTTACGAGATATGTAGGCCGGTTAGCACAGCGCCCCTTTCTTGGCAGCATTTCTCTACTCTCTTTCTAGAAAAGTTTGTACCTGAGTCCCGCAGAGAGGAGCTACGCAGGCAGTTTTAGCAGCTTCGTCAATGTGAGATGTTTGTTACACAGTACGAGATGCGATTCTCCGAGTTGGCTCGTCATGCAGTCTAGTTGGTCCCCACAGACCGATAGAGGACCAGAAGGTTTGTAGATGGCCTCGGTTTCCATCTTCGATTGCATATGACTAGGGAGAAAGTATTTGGTGCTACCTTTGATGAGGTCGTCGGCATTGCTCGACAAGTTGAGATGGTTCGAGGTCAGGAGAGGGCTGAGAGGGAGTCTAAGAGGCCTCGTAGTCAGGGTGGTTTCAGCGGTGCTCCTCAGGGAGGTCAGTTTCAGCAGGGTCAGTCATCATTCAATGCACTGCCGGCGCAGGGTTCTCATCATGCCCCGCCCGCTCAAGTATCACATGGTAGTTCTTTTGGGCATCAGGAGCAGCAGTTTCGCCAGAGAAAAGGTTGTTTCGAGTGTAGGGATTTTTTCCACATTGCAAGATATTTCCCTAGGCTGTTGGGTGGGACTTCACAGCGGGGTGCTCGGCCGCCGGCACCAGCACCAGTTCCTCCACTACCCGCTCAGCCAGCTAGGGATAGAGTTCAGCCAGCTAGGGGTGGAGCCCAGTCAACTAGGGGTTGCCCGAGAGGGGGAGGCAGATAAGGGGGTGGTCAAGCCCATTTTTATGCCCTCCCAGCCGGATCATATGCCTTTACTTCAGATGATGTGATTCCAGGTATGTAATGACTCGGTCGTTCGTTCTGAGAATTTATAACCCCATTTCCCCTATATATGCTTGTTTATATGTTGTACAACTGTGTTGAGTTGTATCGAGTTGGTAAGTTTAGTTTCTGAGTAGTTTTGGAGTGAAATGATCATTTAGTTTCTTAGTTAGAAAGTTAAGTTAGAAAAGTCAACCAGAAGTTAACTTATGAGTAAACAAACCTGGATTTGGATTTTCATGATTCGGTAGATTCTTTGGGTGATTTTAGGCTTAGGAGTGTGTCCGGAATGTAATTTGGAGGTCTGTGGTAGAATTAGGCTTGAATTGGAGAAAGTTGAAAATTTGGCGATTTTGGTCGGCAGTGGAAAATTAGGTATCGGGGTCGGAATGGAATTCTGGAAGTTGGAGTATGTTCGTAGTGTTACTTGTGATGTGTGTGGAAAATTTGAGGTCATTTGGACATGGTTTGATAGGTTTCGGTGTCGTTGGTGAATTTTGGAAGTTTAGAAGTTCTTAGGCTTGAATTCGAGATTGATTTAGTGTTTTGGTGTTGTTTTGGGTGTTCCGAAGGTTCGACTAAGTTCGGGAAGTGATATATGACTTGTTTGAATTATTGGTTAAGGTCCCGAGGGGCTCGGGACGATTTTGTATGGGTAACGGGAAGTTTAGAGTTTGGAAAATGTTGTTGGTGCACAGCCTTTTGGTGCGTCCGCACCTGCGGAGTGGGGACCGCAGGTGCGAGGGGCGCAGAAGCGAGAAGCAATCCGCAGATGCGAAGGAGGGCGCAGGAGCGGAAGGTTGACCGCATACGCGGAACCGCAGGTGTGAGTGGGTGATCGCAGATGCGGGTCTCGAGCTTTAATGAAAAACTGCACCTGCGATGGGATTTCCGCAGGTGTGGCGCCGCAGGTGCGACAAAGTGGTCCGCAGGTGCAGAAACCCCCGGGCAGAACCTATATGAGTCCCTTCGCGAAATTTTACCCTTTTTCCACCATTGTTGAACGGATTTTTGAGCTAGGGCAGTGTTTTTCAAGGGAGAATCAAGAGACATCACTAAGGTAAGTTGTTTGGGATTAATCACGAGTTTATGATGTTTTTTTCATTGGTTAGGCATAAAATTTGTAGGAGTTTAGGGTGAAAATGAGGGAGTTATGGCTTAAGTTTTGGAGAGTTTTAGGTAGGGATTTGAGGGAATAAACGGAGTCCGATTTTGATAAATTTTATATGGTTAGACTCGGGAGAGGACGAGGGTTTTGATTCTGCCATTTTTGACTGAATTCGAGACCTGGGCCCGGGGGCTAGATTTTGGCCGATTTCGGATTTTTGGCATATTTTATAGTTTTTATTGTGGAATTCGATTTGTTAGCCTATGTTGATGGTATTAATCTGACTATGGTTAGATTCATAGCTTTTGGAGACCGAGTCTAGAGACTAGGGCATCCCGGAGTAGGATTTTACGCTGCTAAGGTAAGTAACAGTTTTAACTCTATCTTTGAAGGTATAAACCCGGAGAGTTTGATATCATATGATTGTTTGGTGGTGATACACATGCTAGGTGACAGACGTGTGGGTGTGCACAGTGAGCGATTGAGACTTGGTCCGTCCCGTGAGGCTGTGAGGCTTAATGGCTATTATCGTTGGTTATGTGTTTACTTTTGTTGAACTTGTTTGCCTTCATGTTAGAGGTCATTTTTAGGCTTTATTCATGCTCACATTATTTGTACTCAGTCATTGAAATTATTGTACATGTTGTACATGTTTACCTCAGTCTCTAGTATTTGCTAATATGTTGTGATACTTTATGTGGGTTGTGTTCCCTTAGTTGTTGATGATGGTAAGGCTAGTGAGGTACATGATTGAGTAAGATATGATGGCCTGATTGTGAGGATATTAATACCATAGCACGTGAGTTGTCCGCGTAGCACGTGAGTTGACCGTGTAGGTCCAGGTATTGACACCATAGCGCATGAATTGCCCGTGTAGCACGTGAGTTGACCGTGTGGATCCAGGTATTGATATGATGGCACATGAGTTGTCCGTGCTTAGCGCTTGGGATTTGGGAGCCCCTTTAGAGTCTGTACACACCCCCTAGTGAGCGCATAGTGTTGAGTGTATTGAGTATTGAGTGTTGAGTGCTGAGTGCGAGTGATGAGTGATGAGTGATGGAGTGACATTGCTGTGAGGTTGCATTTACTTTTGTTGTTGTTGCATTTTATTTGTTAAATTTCTTTGTGGCATTTACTGAGTTATGGAATTTACCTGTTTATTCCTGTTATTTTTAAATTGTGAAAATAAATAATTGGACTATTTTGCTTAGCTCGTCACTACTGCTCAGTTCCTTAGTTATTTCTGTTACTACTGAGTCGGTTGTACTTATACTACACCCTGCACTTTATGTGCAGATCCATGTGAGTTAGAGAGCGGCGATCGTTGAGTTCAGGCCAGCTATATGTAGATATTGCAAGGTAGCTGCTAGCATCTGCATGACCTTGTTACTCATTTTATCATTTCTTCTTTCGGACTGTATTAATAGTTAGACAGTTATATATCTTAGTACATAGTTTTAGACGCTCGTGACTTAGTGACACCCCGATGTTTGGGGCTAGCTTCCGTATTTTATATTATATTATACTTAGAGTTGATTTAGTTTATGAGAAATTTAAATGTTGATATTGTTTTATTAAATTCTTAAAATCAATCAATAGTAATAGTTTGGGAAGTAGGCTTGCCTATTAACACGATAGGCGCTATCACGACCATGTTTGGATTTTGGGTCGTGACAAAAAATCTCTTTGGAACTTGTTCCCCTTCTTTAATAGACCCAATCTCTCAAACACGGAAGTCCTCACAGTTAATTTTCCAAGTCGATCAAAGACAGAAGGTTTGTTAGAAGCAGCAAATTCATCTTCTACAGTGATATAATTGTTGCTCGCCCTACCTATGGAGATGCGCACTGGCGATGATTTCTTGTATCCCAAACCTTCACGTAGTTGTCTCGTTATAGCTTCTGATGGTAGCTTCCCTAACTTTGACAGCTCATTAGGATTGTATCCAGCTTTTGCTAATAGCCTGTAAGTGTTAGGATCAAAACGTTCATTTGTTCGCTTTGTAGGGAGTGCCACATTGTGCAAACGATTTTGGGCCACAAACCTTGAAAGCGGCATTGAGGACGACTTTATTGCGTCAATTCGTTTGACTAGAAGAGATTGTTAGTTTGGAGATTAGATGATTCACCTTCATCTTTCTTCTTTTTAGGGACGTATTGGAGCGGAGGAGTTACTTTCTTGTCGTGAGACACAAAGTTCCTTTTATGAGACTTATTTGGGTTGGGGTGTACCTTCTCGGCAACATCTTTGGTTTCTTGGCAACCACCTCAGCTCTCTTAGTCGTGGACTCATCATTCTTATCATTTATAACATCATCATCTTTAAGCTCCTTCACAATGCGGTTCTTCAAGTAGAACTTTGTATTGGCGAAGTGTGACTCAACCTCGATGAATGGATCGTCATTAGCTATTATGTTCTTCTCGAATTCACCTTCGTAGTATTTCAAACATTGATGATAGGTATATGGAACCACTTTATTCTCATGTATCCAAGGCCTTCCAAGAAAGACGTTGTATGAAGTCTTTGCATCGGTCAAATTCAGCCATGCACTTGGTTGCATATCTTCAATGGTGATTCACAGCCTGATCGCGCCTATGGCTCTTTTCCCCCCTTGGTTGAATCCTTGGATCATCACACGACTTTTTGAGAGTTCGTTCATGGGAATACCAAGTTCTTTCACAGTGCGAATTGGCAAAATGTTCACTGAGGATCCTCCATCAACCAAAATTCAATTTACCCTTTCATCAAGTATATAGCCAACCAGGTACAATGGGCGGTTATGAAGAGCGTCACCTAGTAGAAGATCGTCATTTGTGAACGTGAATTTTTCCTCACAAGCATTAACTTCTTGAGGAGTGGACTCGATGAGCTTTTCCGAAGATGGTGCCAACGGTAGGTCATCACTATTTTCTTCCCCTTCGTTAGCATAGCAACAAGAGGCATCAATACCCTCATGGGAAGTCTTCGTGCGGAACCAACTTGGTAAAAACTCCTCCAAGATCACTAGATGTGGTGGCTTTTGAGGGTGGTGCACCTCCACTTTTTCTTTCTTTAAGTGCTTAACTGGATTCGATCTCCTTGGTCTTTTTACCATCATTTTCCTTTTTGGTTGTTCTACTAATTCTTTTCGTGGGCTCCTTTTGTGGTACCTATGACGAGTTGCCAACATCCAACCTTCATCATTATCAAGTTGATTAAGTTCGTCTTTGTCGTTCTCAAGTAATTCTTCATCTTTACTTTATTTAAAACCACATAATTCATCGGGACTAAATGATTCAAATGTGATAGACACTTGGTTTGCGCTTTCCTTCTCATCTTCAAACACGATCTTCTTTTCACGAGCCAAGTCCATAACTTTTTCCTTGAAGACAAAGCACTTCTTCAGAGGGTGGCTCACAAGTCGATGATATTTGCAGTAATTTGGTTCATCAGTTTTCCCAGCTTCATTTGGTCGCTTCATTTCCGGAAGCTCAATGAGATTTAACTCGAGAAATTCTTCGAAAATGGCTGGCAAATCAGAATCCAGAAATGGGTACTCTTTATCTTGCATTTCTTTTCGAGTCAACTTTCCACTTGGCTTATCTTGAAACGAAGTGGATTTCATACACTGCTTCTTTCTCACCTTCGGCGTGAACTTCACAGGTGATGTGTTGACATTCATAGCTTCTTTGTTGTCAGATCTTGGTACAAACTTGTTCCATTTTCTAACTTCTTGCTTATCGTTCCCTTTGCGAGATTCATAGATAGGTAGCCTTTCATTTCTAGTGTTTTCCATGCTCAATTCCATATCATGGGCACGAGTTGCAAGTTCTTCAAATATGCTAGGCTTAATACCTTGCAAGATGTAGCGCAATCCCCAATGCATGTGTAACGACCCGACCGGTCGTTTTGAGCTCTAGCGTATTGTTCAGCGCTTTGAAGTCGTGAGCAGCTCCGTTTCAGGTATTATGACCCGTGGGCGTGGTCGCCATTGAATTTCAGGAAGTTTAGAATTTATTTGGAAAGAAAATTCTCATTTCAGATTTGAAGGTTCCAGCAGGTTCGTATAATGATTTCGGACTTGGGTGTATGTCCGGACCGGGTTTTGGATAACCTAGGAGTGTTTCGGCGTATATTGTGGAAGTTAGCATTTTAGAAGGATTTCATGAATTTGGGGTTGAAGTGCATATCAATGAGGTTGATGTCCGTTTGGGATTCCGAGTCTGGGAATAGTTCCATATAGTATTCTGGAATTGGGAGCGCGATCAGAAGTGAATTTCGATGTACGTAGGTCATTTTGGAGCCAGTTGGCTAAAGATAGAAATTTGAAGGTTTTTGGGAAATCCGGCCAGAAGTGGAAGTTTTGATATCGAGATCGGAATGCGATTCTGAAGGTTGGAGCAGGTCCGTAATGTTGAATATGACTTGTGTGCAAAATTTGAGGTCAATCGGACGTGATTTGATAAGTTTCGGCATCGGATGTCGAAGTTTGAAATTCTAAGTTCTTAAAGAATCGGATTTGAGTGTGATTCATGATTTAGGCATTGTTTGATGTGATTTGAGGACTCGAGCAAGTCCGTGTCATGTTTTGGGGCATATTGGTATAATTGGACGGGGCCTCGGGTGGATTTCGGGTGGTTAACGGATCAAAGTTGAAGTCAGAAAAGGGCTGAAGTTGTTGTCATCTGGTGTAACCACACCTGCGAGGCTTTGACCGCAGGTGCTTCTTGGGAGTCGTAGGTGCGAGAGTGGGCAGACTTGGTTGGGAAGTGCAGGTGCGATGGATATTCCGCACCTGCGATGCCGCAGGTGCGATTTGGCTGGAGTTGGGTGAAACCATAGGTGCGGGAGATTTGGTCGCAGCTGCGGGATCACAGGTGCGGAGGAAGGACCGCAGGTGCGGAAATCGACCTGGGCAGAATGTTTTAAAATGAGAATTTGGGGTTCATTGTCTTCATTTTTCATGGTTTATGCGATTTTGGGAGAGCCTTTCAAGGGACATTTCACCAAGCATCAAGAGGTAAGTTGTTTCTACTTGTTTCTAAGGTTAAATACAAGATTATATGCATGGATTAGGCATGGAAATTGGTAGGAAATTGGGCTTTTTGGAAGAAAAACCTAGAAATATGTAACTTTGGATTTTAGCCACGAATTGAGCATGAATATTTGAGTAAATTATATATTTGAGTTAGTAAGAGTATGGGTAGAACGTACCTTCAAGAAATTTTGGATTCCGGGCACGTGGGCCCGAGGGAATTTTGGTTATTTCACTTAGCGGGATTGGGAAAATATATAATCTGAATTCGTTGTGAGTATTAGGATGAATTTTCATTGCTTTGTCATTTATGTGGTAGTTTCGGAGCATTATGCGTCCGTTGGAGTCATCGGAAGGGCTTGGAAGCTGGTGTTGGAATTTCGGAGCGAGGTAAGTCTCCTTTCTAACTTTGTGAGGGGGAATTGTCCCCCTAGGTGAATTAATTCACTACATGCTATTATCTTCGGGGGATACGTACGCACGAGGTGACGGGAGTCCCTGCGTAGCTACTATTATGCCATGTTCGGGTATCCTAGGACACACTAGCATGCTTTATGTGTGTACCTATAACCATGCATGTGATATTAAACTACTGATATGACTGAAAAAGAAAGCTAGAGTTCATATTGTTAAATCCTTCTAAAACAAGATTTTTTTCCGCTGTGAATATATGTGTACCTGGACCGGATTGTATCATGGAGTATCACTACATTTGACAAATGAGTTTAAAAAAAACAAAGATTTCAAAACCTATTTTCATGTTTCTTTTAATAAAGATTTTACCACTTTCCTGAGAAAAATGGTTTTCTTGATAAAATATGAGTTTATTATGTGGATATGTGTAACTTTGGGTGCCTGAGTCGCTTGAGTGATTCGCGAGCAGGAAGACCCTCTATTTGTGTATGAATTAATATGAGCACCTGAGTCACATGTATGATTCGCGAGCAGGCTAGCCGTATTATGTTAACCGCGTCGCATGATCGATTCGCGAGCGGGGCAGATAGATGCATCTATGGTTCGATCTGGTCGACCCCTCGGCAGTGCACAGTTTATTATTGTTGGTTCGTGCCGTTCGACCCTCGGCATTGCTTGCGCATGATATTTGTTGCGTAGTTGCTATGATATTTGCCTGAAATGTTAAATTGTCAATTGAAATGACAAAGATTTAAAGTTATTAAAAAGATTTTTGGAAGAAGTTGTTCCTTCCGTGGATTTATTATTATTTGATTAAATCACCATGTTGATTAATTGTGAATATGATGAAGATATAAAGTGTTAAATGTGAACGAAATTGAAGGATGTTTAAATCCTGTTTTATAAACTGCCTATGATAAAAACCATGCTTAGTGTCACTCTTAAATATTTTAAATGGACCTTTAGTAAGTGTCTAAATGACCTCTCGTCACTACCTCTCTGAGGTTATGTGGGCGACTTACTGAGTACACGTTGTTTTTGTACTCATACTACACTTGTTGTGTATTTTATTGCACAGATACTTACATAGAAAATATGGAGGATTCGGAGACTCATGCGATCCGTAGCTGACAGAGTCACCTTCATACTGTATCTATTTCATTTTAAATTTCCTTGTCCAGTTGTATTTCGGACAGGCTTTGTAATATTTGTAAAATTCTTAGAAGTTGCTCATGTACTTGTGACACCGGGTTCTGGAATATGTATTGGGATAATTGTTTAAGTGAAATCTTTAGATCACTGTTTTTAAATAACAGAATTTTATTTGTTGTCGTATTTTAAATTTACGAAAATTTATTTATTTGATTATGAAATGCAAGGAAAGGTAATGGTTTCGAAAATATTAAAACACGAATGTATTTCAACTAATTAAGGTTTTGGCTTGCCTAATAGTGGTGTCCGACGCAATCACGACCTATGGATTTTGGGTCGTGACAACATGGTATCAGAGCGCTAGGTTCCTTTAGGTTTCACAAGTCATGAGCAAGTCTAGTAGAGTCTTGCGGATCGGTACGGAGATGTCTGTACTTATCTTTGAGAGGCTACAGGGCTGTTAGGAGTACTTCCCTTCTTGATTCTTCATCGTGCGAGTTGATTCCTTTGAGGCTTATGCCTATGTTCATTCCTATTCAATCTTACACGTCGCGAAGCGCTTGCTATGGATCAGGAATTTGAGGAATGGGAATGGTGCTGCAAATGTTATCCAAGATGCTTCTATGTATAAATGGTTGTGGTTGTTGGTATGGCCCTGTAAAAGGGTAATATGTTGTTTCAGCTCAGTAGCTATGTTTCTAGGAGCCTTAAGTCTGTGCTCAAGTAGTGATGATGGTTGCAATTGATCGTCGTGCGGTGTCGATATGATGATAGAATGTTTGCCCGTATGTTGGGGAAGATAAATGGTTTGAAGGGAGGTCTCCTCAGAGTGTGATTTCGACATTTCAGTGCTTTTGTGCCGGCAGAGGAATGGCATTTTGGGTTATGCATGGTCCGGTTGGGATTGATAAAGTAGTAAGACTTGGTGTCTTCAAGTGATATGGGGTATGCACATGTGACGTGTAGTCGTCGTTGTTGATCGAATGGAATGTGTTAGGTTTGTCGGTGCTATGGTTTCTTCAGTTGCGTGGGTCAGAGTATTGAGAAGAAGTATTGAGGAAGGTGGTTGGCAAGGAATGATCCTGAAATGAGGCTAGGCGGTGGTTCCATTTCTAAGGGGCCAGGTGTAAGAAGCGGAAGTCGAGCAGTCGCAAAGTGGGGGAGCGGCAGCACAACTTGGAATTTGAAGATATTTGTCGCGCATTATGGGTGTCCATGAGGAGAGGATGGACTAGTAAGTTGGTAAATGAAGCAGGGCATAGGATGGGGTATTGAAGTCGCAGAGAGCGTGCAGTCAGCGTCGTTGGGAGGTGTTCGCGGGTGATTTCCATAGGTGGGTTGTCTTCTGGGGATAGGTTAGCAATGGCGGGGTTGGCAGGTTCTGTGAGGGGTCCTAGTGACTAGTCGGTAGGAGTTAGAATGTGTGAATGATGCTGGAGAATTCGAGTATTTAGGGAGTGCTAGCAAGGGAATTTGGAAGATTTGGACGGATTGGCTGAGCAAGATCGTGTTATCAGAGGAGGAAGGATCTCAGCAGGGTCTAGAGTGGTGCAAGAAGTAGCTTCAGGATAAGTGGGGGAGGTTGTAGGATTGTCTTCGCATGGGGTTGAGGATTGTCGGCGTGTNCAAGGGAATTTGGAAGATTTGGACGGATTGGCTGAGCAAGATCGTGTTATCAGAGGAGGAAGGATCTCAGCAGGGTCTAGAGTGGTGCAAGGAGTAGCTTCGGGATAAGTGTGGGAGTCCCATCATCTGCAGTTGGGTTGTAGGATTGTCTTCACATGGGATTGAGGATTGTCGGCGTGTAGGCAAGTTATTTCAGCTAAGGAAAAAGGAGTAAAATGGTAATTGTGCGTGGGATTTGATGAATATGTACAAAAGTTGGCCCTATCAGGTCAGGGTTAGGCTTTGGAAGATTCAGAATTTATGCTTAAGGCATGGGCGAGTTGTAAGGATAGTGACTCAGTCACGTGTTTCATTGAAAAGGGTGTTCCTGTGCTAGGAGAGCCTTGGGGGTTGATCGTATTCAGGGCCAGTCAGAGTGGGTGACTCTCAGTAGCGGTCCTAATGAGTTCAAAAGTTAAGAATACGGCAATTAAAGATTTCAGGCAGCAATATGGTCGAGAATCGAGCTTTTCCAGAATAATTTCTGAGAAAGAGGTGGATGGTTGGAATGTTCTATGATATGTTTCAGCATGCATGATAATATTGGAGGAGTGAGATAAATAGACTCCGGATTAATAAAAGATTATCAGAAGGTTATGAGACGGGTTGCTGGATTTGGGCAGCATGGTCTCGTGAATCAAGGTCACTCGGGATGAGTGGGGGTGGAGTTTTCTATGGGTTGAAGGAAGTTGTTATTGTTCCTGAGGCAATTAATGATGGTAGAGTTTGCTATGGGTTGAAGGGAGTTGTTATTGTTCCTGAGGCAATTAATGATGATTAAAAAAAGATAGATTGATTAGCCATGGTTGAAATGGCACATTTGCGGCAGTGATTGGTTCCTTTGATGTGATTTAGTTAGGCATGTGGTTTGCGCCGGTGTGTGCCGGGATTGTCGACCATTGTAACGGATTTTATGTGGGAGCATTTGAGTGTTATGGCCTGTCAGGTATAGGCGGACCCCGGAAGGGTTATGGTGGTATAGACTACTACTTAAGGATTTGCATGATTTGGGTGATAATGGGAATTCACTCGTGTGTTGAGATGGTACTCTTGAACTAAGTCAAGTAAAAAGTTTCTATATGATGAAGTGTTCACCTTATTAGTGGTTCGAAAGTTATGATGGAATTCTTGTGCTACCTCATGTTGGTATGTTAAGTGCGGGAAGCAGTATGTAACTGGGAGTAAGAATCGAGATTTAGGTCCGATGTTTATGAGGATGTCATGAGCTCGGAAGATCAAGACAAGTGATTTGAGAGTTCAGAGTAAGCTGGTGTTATCTTCAGTGTCACATGAGGTGAAAGAGGCGTTGTACCCTGGTCATGGGTTCTTGATGTGTTGTGCGGCCTTAGCGTGGTCGGTGTTATGGATGTGCAGACTTGTTGCCTTGTGTGGAAGGTCGTGGAGGCATGACCGCGAAAAGATTATATAAAGTGTGACATGTAGTCACTTGATGGATTTCAGATTTAGACTGAGGATAAAGAAGTGCAATATTGCTTAATTGAGAATTTACGCCTAGAGGGCGTTCAGTTCAGTTGATTATGGATTATGGGGTGTTAGTCCCGGTGATGATGGTTGTTCGCGTGTATTATGAGAAAAAGTGGGTTAATGCGGACCCAGGTAAAAGCTAATAGCTAAGTTTGGTGTGAGCGAGGTGGCTCGATGTTTGTGGGTGGATTTAAATATGATTATGGGCTCCGTGTGAGCCAGGCATGTTCCTTTCAGTAGAGCGCTTTTCATGGAAAGGTATTAGAACATCGGGTGTTGTTCTGTCTTCGTCAAATGTATGTGTTATTGTGATCATGTCGTACGAGTTGTGAAATGGCTTGATAATTTATCATGTGTTGAGGTCCCGCGTAGCGGGGACGTTATGTGAGCAGGATAGCTCTTAAGATCCAGAGTATATATATATATATATATATATTGCACCTCATTTGTGCTTGAGTTTTGTAGCCTATGGCTTTATCAGTCTCCCCAGGATGGTATTATGCACTGAGCGTGCTTATGATCGGTATTCAGTAAATTGTAATAGTGAGCAAATCAGATCTTTTATGTAAATTTTATGTGTGGATCGGGTGGAACGTCGCCACGGGTATGTTATTTGGATCGGTTTGCATGCCGCAACAGTGTGATGATGAGAAGGGTTAATATGTATTTACTTTCTTGTGATTTATCTCCTATTTTCTGGTAAGAATTCATATTAGTTGCGTGAGCTGAGTAGTTCCATCCTGAGTCGTTTCTTATTATCATGTTCGAGTTATGGCCTATTGGGCACTGCGGTATCATGTGAGGCTGTTAGCCATGTTTGGGGTGATTTACTGTCTGAGCAGTTCATACTGGGTGAGACGAGATTATCGGACCAGGGATCAGTACAATAAGGTTATGTGAAGTGTATATTAAAGAACAAATACCATCATTCAGGTTCATAATGGAAGTGACGATTCTGGTTAAGATGAGGTATTCAAGGATTTGTTAACTCTGTAGTTGAGTGTGAATTTCTGTGCATTCCCTCTGTTGTGGTTGTATCGCCAGCATTATAGCAGGATGTCTGTATAATTGTTATGAGGTGCATCAAGAGCATCAGATTTGTGGATCCTTGGCTAATAAGGTTCAGGGAGCGTCGTTATGGTCAGACAATGAGTTATGCGGTGCATGGTGCCGATTCAACAAGGGTATGCAGTTATGATCTGGTATATCGTGTGCTAGTTGATGCAGTGCTTATATATATTGAAACTAGGCCTAGCTAGAGAAATTTTAGGTGTTTGAATGAATTCTAAGCTTATTATATGGATAAAGAAGGAATCTCCAGATTTGATCAAACTATTGTGCTCGACTGGGCTGTGGTAGTACGGGCAGGTGCTCGAGGTGTTAAACAGTGATTTCAGGTAACTCCAGAGCAGTTCTCAACACGTTCGAGGACGAACTTCGGTTTAAGTGAGGGAGAATGTAACGACCTGACCGGTCGTTTTGAGCTCTAGCGCGTCCTTCAGCGGTTTGAAGTCGTGAGTAGCTCCGTTTCAGGTATTGTGACCCGTGGGCGTGGTCGGAATTGAATTCCAGGAAGTTTAGAATTTATTTGGAAAGAAAATTCTCATTTCAGATGCCTTAAGTTGGAGAAATCAACTAAGATTGGAATTTTGAGTAAACGATCTCCGAATCAGGATTTGAAGGTTCCAACAGATTCTTATGATGATTTCGGACTTGGGTGTATGTCCGAACCGGGTTTTGGATAACTCGGGAGCATTTCGGCATATATTGTGGAAGTTAGCATTTTAGAAGGATTTCATGAATTTGGGGTTGAAGTGCATATCAGTGAGGTTGATGTCTGTTTGGGATTCCGACTCTGGGAATAGCTCTGTATGGTAATTCTGGAATTGGGAGCGCGATCGGAAGTGAATTTGTATGTCCGTAGGTCATTTTGGAGCCAGTTGGCTAAAGATAGAAATTTGAAGATTTTTGGGAAATCCGGCCGGAAGTGGAAGTTTTAATATCGATATCGGAATGCGATTCCGAATGTTGGAGCAGGTCCATAATGTTGAATATGACTTGTGTGCAAAATTTGAGGTCAATCGAACGTGATTTGATAGGTTTCGGCATCGGATGTAGAAGTTTGAAATTCTAAGTTCTTAAAGAATCGGATTTGAGTGCGATTCAGGATTTCGGTGTTGTTTGATGTGATTTGAGGGCTCGAGCAAGTCTGTGTCATGTTTTGGGGCAGATTGGTATAATTGGACGGGGTCCCCGGGGCCTCGGGTGGATTCCGGGTGGTTAACGGATCAAAGTTGAAGTTGGAAAAGGGCTGAAGCTGCTGTCATCTGGTGTAACCGCACTTGCGAGGCTTTGACCGCAGGTGCGGAGTCGCAGGTGCGGCTTGGGAGTCGCAGGTGCGAGAGTGGGCAGACTTGGTTGGGAACCGTAGGTGCGATGGATATTCCGCAGGTGCGGGCAGTAGGGGCGCAGGTGCGGGAGATTTGGTCGCACCTACGTGATCGCAGGTGCGGAGGAAGGACCGCAGGTGCGGAAATCGACCTGGGCAGAATGCTTTAAAACGAGAATTTGGGGTTCATTGTCTTCATTTTTCATGGTTTAGGCTATTTTGGAAGAGCCTTTCAACGGAAATTTCACCAAGCATCAAGAGGTAAGTTGTTTCTACTTGTTTCTAAGGTTAAATACAAGATTATATGCATGGATTAGGCATGGAAATTGGTAGGAAATTGGGGTTTTTGGAAGAAAAACCTAGAAAAATGTAATTTTGGATTTTAGCCACGAATTGAGCATGAATATTTGAGTAAATTATATATTTGAGTTAGTAAGGCTATGGGTAGAACGTACCTTCGAGAAATTTCGGATTCCGGTCACGTGGGCCCGAGGGCATTTTGGTCATTCACTGAGCGGAGTTGAAAAAATATAATCTGAATTCGTTGTGAGTATTAGGATGAATTTTCATTGCTTTGTCATTTATGTGGTAGTTTCGGAGCATTATACGTCCGTTGGAGTCATCGGAAGGGCTTGGAAGCCGGTGTTGGAATTTCGGAGCGAGGTAACTCTACTTTCTAACTCTGTGATGGGGAATCGTCCCCCTAGGTGAATTAATTCACTACATGCTATTATCTTCGGGGGCTACGTACACACAAGGTGATGGGAGTCCGTGCGTAGATATTATTATGCCATGTTCGGGTAGCCTAGGACCCACTAGCATACTTTATGTGTGTACCTGTAACCCTGCCTGTGATATTAAATTGCTGATATGACTGAAACGTAATCGAATGTTTAAAAGAAAGCTAGAGTTCATATTGTTAAATCCTTCTAAAAAGAGAATTGTTTCCGCTGTGAATATCTGTGTACCTGGACTGGACTGCATCATGGAGTATCACTACATTTGACAAATGAGTTTTAAAAAAAAATAAAGATTTCAAACCTATATTTCATGTTTATTTTAATAAAAATTTTACCACTTTCCTGAGAAAAACGGTTTTCTTGATAAAATATGAGTTTATTGTGTGGATATGTGTAACTTTGGGTGCCTGAGTCGCTTGAGTGATTCGCGAGCAGGAAGACCCTGTATTTGTGTATGTATTCATATGAGCACCTGAGTCACATGTATGATTCGCGAGCATGCTAGTCGTATTATGTTAATCGCGTCGCATGATCGATTCGCGAGCGGGGAAGATAGATGGATTTATGGTTCGGGCCGGTCGACCCCTCGGCAGTGCACAGTTTATTATTGTTGGTCTGCGCCGTTCAACCCTTGGCATTGCTTGCGCATGATATTTGCTGCGTAGTTGCTATGATATTTGCCTGATTACTGGCCTGAAATGTTAAATTGTCAATTGAAATGACAAAGATTTAAAGTTATTAAAAAGACTTTTGGAAGAAGTTGTTCCTTCTGTGGATTTATTATTATTTGATTAAATCACCATGTTGATTAATTGTGAATATGATGAAGATATAAAGTGTTAAATGTGAACGAAATTGAAGGATGTTTAAATCCTCTTTTATAAAATGCCTATGATAAAAATCATGCTTAGTGTCACTCTTAAATATTTTAAATGGACCTTTAGTAAGTGTCTAAATTGACCTCTAGTCACTACCTCTCCGAGGTTAGGCGGGCTACTTACTGAGTACACGTTGTTTTTGTACTCATACTACACTTGTTGTGCATTTTATTACACAGGTACTTACATAGAAAATGTGGAGGATTTGGAGACTCAGGCGATCCGCAGCTGACAGAGTCACCTTCATACTGTATCTATTTAATTTTTAATTTCCTTGTCCAGTTGTATTTCGAACAGGCTTTGTAATATTTGTAAAATTCTTAGAAGTTGCTCATGTACTTGTGACACCGGGTTCTGGAATATGTATTGGGATAATTGTTTAAGTGAAATCTTTAGATCACTGTTTTTAAATAACAGAATTTTATTTGCTGTCGTATTTTAAATTTATGAAAATTTATTTATTTTATTATGAAATGCAAGGAAAGGTAACGGTTTCGAAAATGTTAAACCACGAATGTATTTCAACTAATTAAGGTTTTGGCTTGCCTGACAGTGGTGTCCGGCGCCATCACGACCTATGGATTTTGGGTCGTGACAGCATGCCTTGGATGCACATCTCTATGCTAGAAGCTTCACTAAGCATGTATTTACAATTGAGGCTTGCATTCCTCCAACGATTGATAAAGTCGATAACTGGTTCACCTTCCCGCTGACGAGTTTTTATGAGTTCCACCATGCTCACAGTGTGCCTTGTGCTATAAAAGCGAATGAGGAACTTGTTCTAGTTGATCCCAGCTATCAATAGATCCCGCCTCGAGGTCTGTATACCAATCAAAAGCATTTCCTCTTAGTGAGCGGACAAACTATTTGACGAGGTAATCTCCATAAATCCCAGTTTTGTTGTATGTCTCAACGAAGTGCCACATGCTGCTTTGGATTGCCTTTACCATCAGACTGTTGAAACTTTGGAGGTTGATCGCCAGCAGGCATTTTCAACATATCGATCCTTGCAGTGTACGGCTTTGCATATGTAAGGGAGGACTTGGCAGCAACTTCATACTTATTCTTAATAGTTCCTTCAATGAACTCCTTCAGTTGATCGATGGGAATCATCCCTTCAAATGAGACAGGGATAGCCTTAGCGGATGTTACTCGTCTTGGGGGAGAATCAATCTATGGCACTTCTGGGAGCTTTCCAGGTGCATGGGTGGATTCTTCTTCCAGCAAGATTCCCACCCCGTCTGTTAGTTTGTCAATTCTAACATCTTGATTTTGCATGCACTTGGTCAAGCCAACGATTGCTTCCGTCAAGTTTGCCAACTGCTCTTCCACAGATGAAGTGTTTGTCATCATGGCTTGCATGATTGTTTTAGATGATGGGGAGTAGCATGGATTGTCACACAGATCGATTCTCGAATGGCTCACTCTATGCGGTGTAAGTGGGGAGGATCCATCACTTGAAGCATCATCATCTTCCTTCACAACAGAGTTCTTGGATCCGGAGAGGTCAAGCAGGGCAAGAGTTTTCTTGATCTTTTCAGCAACATCGCTCCCTCCTTCAGGTGCATTTGTGGAAGATGTTTCTCCTTTTGAGAAAGAAGATCCGAAAACAGGGGTTGATACGGATGACACTTGCACTGCTTGTTGTCCTAAAGAGCTTGCTTTGCTCCTCGTAACTGGTTCGAAGCTCCCAAAGGTAACATTGAGGATGCTTTCCACATCAGCGTAGAACCTTGATTTAGCAGCCTTGGTGGATGTTGATCCGTGGTTGATTTTCATTGAAACCATTTTGCTATTCTTAAACTTTGGTGATTGAAAAGTTGAGATGAGAGGTGCAGATTGTCCCACTGGGCGTGCCAATTTGTTTGCAATAAATTTTCAACATACGAAAAATAAACTGCAACCACAAAAGAATAAAGTGATTTATTGATAAACATTGCGGGTTGCAATTCTGTTTATCCCTTGATTCTTCCTCCAAATTGTTCTCCGTGATTCGAGAGCTGGATCAACGTATTCTTGAACATAGGATGATATGGACCACTTTGGATTATTTAATCTCCATGAAAGGCGATCATTGTAGGGTTATTCTTCTTAAAATATTTAATTATCAACAAGAACATCTATTGATCACGATATTATTTTATGCCTTGATCCCTTTGTGAATATGCCGAGAATTTATGAGTTTTTTGAGACCCTCTTCAAGGGAATATGTATCCCTGATCACGCTCAACTATGTCTTTTATTAAGCCCAAAGTCGATCCCACGAGGAATTGAACGTATCAATCGAGTTTATTAAATACTAAACTGGTGTTTAATCAAGTTTCTCAAGACTTTTAAATATCAATTTGTGTTGTTTAACTAATTCTACTAACAAAATAATCAACTAGTAATTAATCTACAAATTTAATGTAAACAATAATATTAAAGGTCTAAGGTTATGGTTTCCCCCGTTGGTGAATTCTTTCTCCGATACTTCTTATAGCTTAATTAATCGTCTCTATCAATCATGAACTCTCTATCTACCATAAATCTCTCTCGAGTAATTATGATAATTTACTAGACGCACTCTCTCAAGTTACGCTAGCTAGATCGCAATACAGTTCACTTTAGATTGCACCCGAGGTATCGTTATCTCTAATCCAACCTCTAAACCCTCGGTTATGACTTTCGTCTATACTCTGGGAGTGGTGTTGTTCAAACAATTACCTAAATATGCACTCTCTCTCAAGTAGATACATACTAAATAGGCACAGCTAATTGATGGCCATTCAATTAACTACAATAAGAACGTAGTTGAACAAATAAAGAACNAGATTAAAACTTAGCTACTCATGTTTAAACTAAACAAAACTACAAACAATTGCATAATTGAAATATAAAGTAAGAAATACTAGATTGTAGAAATCGTGTTCTTGCTCTTCAATGAAATTTTCTTCTTGTCTACTGTTGATCCACGAAATTCCTCCCTTATTTGTTTTTTAGGAGTCTATTTATAGGTTTAGGGCGAACCCTAACCGTGTAGGAGACTTCTATTTCACT